>JADBJO010000914.1:0-60000 GCA_016801955.1 Conus betulinus | reverse complement strand
TCTAGGTGCGCCCTGCCTACTTCCTCCTCCTCGTGGGCTGGGCCCGGTAGTCCGACGTTTCGATAGTCCGACACATCGGTAGTCCGACACCCCACGTTCAGATGTTTCGATAATCCGACACTGTAAGAAAAAGTAGCGATAGTCCGACATCCCACGATTCCGACAATTCCAACTCGTTTCGATAATCCGACACACAAACCCAGTTTTATAATTCCCGTTAGTCTGACATATTGAAAGTAAAATCTCTCTCTCTCTCTCTCTCTCTCTCTCTCTCTCTCTCTCTCTCTCTGGTATTGTCAACATTTAACCCCACTTCCTCTGTGGCAAAAGCAATGATACCCGAATGTGGTTTCAAAGAACACCGTGCGGCAATCTAACTTTGAAGTCGGACTATCGAAACGTCGAAATCGTGATGTGTCGAACTACTGGCACAAAATAAAACATTACAAAAAAGTTTCATTGGTCCGACAAAATTGTCGGATTGTCGAAACGTCGGAATCGTGAAGTGTCGGACTATCGGACCCAAACCCTTCTCCTCCATGTTTTGTGTGCTATGTGCTGGTAATCATACACACACAGAGGCAGACTCCAAACTTTGGTCTGCCAACATATTTACATCGCCCGGTATACATTAGTACTCATCTGGAGAGTGACACAGAGTTACGAACAACCATGTACGTGCGTGCCAGTGTGCTCGTGCGCGCGCAAGCGCGTCTGTGTGTGTTTGTGTGTGTGTATGCGCGCGCGTGCCCGCGCGCGTGCCTGTGTGTGTGTGTGTGTGTGTGTGTGTGTGTACACAAGAACATTGTTTTGATTGAGAACTGTACCTTCTGCTGTTTTATTCTGCACGACTAAAAATACTTTAAAGTACGCGCTTCAGGCCATTTCTAACGTACTTCACACAGCTTCTTCTTCTCTTCTTCTTCTTCTTCTTCTTCTTCTCTGTAACTCTATGAGGACTCATTGGAGCTATACACTAAATTCTTTTATGCAAACTTTAACGTGACTACAAATCTTGTAAGGACAGCATGACGTTATCCTGTGACTTAACATCCTTACAACAGTATGCCGGCAGCTAGGCAGGGTCTCTGTCAGGGTGTGTCCTTGGGGTGTCTAATGACTACACAATGCTGGTAAGACAGCACAGAGTATCAGTGTCTAATGACTACACAATGCTGGTAACACAGCACAGAGTATCAGTGTCTAATGACTACACAATGCTGGTAAGACAGCACAGAGTATCAGTGTCTAATGACTACACAATGCTGGTAAGACAGCACAGAGTATCAGTGTCTAATGACTACACAATGCTGGTAACACAGCACAGAGTATCAGTGTCGAATGACTACACAATGCTGGTAACACTGCACAGAGTATCAGTGTCTAATGACTACACAATGCTGGTAACACTGCACAGAGTATTAGTGTCTAATCACTACACAATGCTGGTAACACAGCACAGAGTATCAGTTTCTAACGACTACACAATGCTGGTAACACAGCACAGAGTATCAGTGTCTAATGACTACACAATGCTGGTAAGACAGCACAGAGTATCATTGTCTAATGACTACACAATGCTGGTAACGCAGCACAGAGTATCAGTGTCTAATGACTACACAATGCTGGTAACACACAGCACAGAGTATCAGTGTCTAATGACTACACAATGCTGGTAACACAGCACAGAGTATCAGTGTCTAATGACTAAACAATGCCGGTAACACATTGATAGAGTATCCAAGAAAGATGGAAGCAACCGCTAGAAGGAGACATCGGCATCCGTAGACAAAGCAGTTGTGCACATGGAGAGGTCACACTTCCAGTGATATGATGATGACAGCAACTTCCTCTGGAACTCCCTTTGCCTTCAGTCTGTCAATAGTCTCGTACGTTGGGTTTGTACTTCTTTGTTCCCATCCACATGTTATATAACACACACAGAGAAAAACATATTGTTTAAATTGAGCAGTATGTGTGTTGTTGTTGTTTTGCTTTAAGTCTTTCCACATTACGTGATATTAGACGACATGTGTGTGAGTGTGTGTGTGTGTGTGTGTGTGTGTGTGTGTGTGTGTGTGTGTGTGTGTGTGTGCGTGCGTGCGTGCGAGCGTGTGTGTGTGCGTGTGTGTTTTACTGCTTTCCGTTCCACGCAACTTCATGTAGCACACCATCTACCTCGTTGTTCTGAAACTTGTTTTCGGCCAGTCCCAAAGGTGACAACAATACTATAATGGTACCACATTTGTGTCTTCATGAAATTCAGCAAACGTGTCTGATGGTTTAACTCTAGTATCAGTATTATCTATGATCGTTCTCGACCTCATCACTATCATCCTGTAACCGAAGATGGTAATAGGTGACGTAACAGACGCACTTGAGGTCACTTTCTGTTCTTCAAATCCAAGCCAACAGCAGCTAGAGTTATGGCTAGAATCATATCGCAAGGTCCTAGCGTCAAGCATCAGTGTCATGATGTGAGCACTGAAGATAATGTTGCACTCAATGTTCTGTTTAACATTGGCATAATTATATGTAAGTGACGGTTTATGCCTATTACGCCTAAAAAGTCAGTCTTTTCCTTGTTTTCCGGTTATAAAAACAGCATGCATACTTAGGAACGTTCATGTGACATGTACGGGTTAGTTGTTTATTCCCTCACTTGGGGGGGGTTTTCTTCTTTTTTTTTCTAGTAGTTAAAAAAAAATGATAAATATGTCGCAATGCATGTCTTTGAAGAACCCGGTGGTTTCTTGGATTAATTTGTACACTTTGCGTTCGTCGTTGTGGTTTTCTTCATAAGTTCTCTCTCTCTCTCTCTCTCTCTCTCTCTCTCTCTATATATATATATATATATATATATATATATATATATATTGAATTATAAACAAAGCTTGCTCTTATGTCTCAGATTGTAGAAATAGGGGGGTGGTAAACCTTCATATCTGCAGTGGTAGATGATTCTGCCTATCTGACAGTATGTGCTTGAGTGGGTGAATGGGGAATAAATAAATAAATGCTTCTCAAAATGAACATTGTTTATTTATATATATATATATATATATATATATATATATATATATATATATATTATATATATATAATTGACTAATAAATTCGAAGGATAAGTAACCGAGCACCATTCCAGCAACTTACAGAGCAGCTTGGTGTTGCAAAGACTGCAAGAAAATATTCAAATATAAAACAAAACTTGCTCTTATGTCTTAGAGTGAAGAAATAGGGGGAGATAAGCATTCATATCTGCAGTGGCAGTTAATTCTGCCTGACTAGCGTATGAGCTTGAGAGGGTGAGTGGGGAATAATAAATGCTTCTCAAATGAGTCTTCAGCAAGCTTATAGTCTCTAAGGAGGAGACACTCTCCAATGGGGAGGAAAACTCACACTAACATATAACTCCTGGTTAGATACCTTTATTTCGAAACCTGATTGTTTCTCCTCGGTGACCGCGGAAAGTGGTAACTTAACTCCTCCTCTGCCTTTTCGGTTTTAAGAAGAATGCTATCCCAGAAAAAAGGCTGGTGTGCAATACCATAGTATGTTTTTGTTGAGTTTTTAAAAAAAAAACAACCAAAGGTGAGCTGCCCTGTAAGTTGCTGGAATGGTGCTCGGTTACTTATCCTTGGAATTTATTAGTCAATTATAATTTAGTCCCTTGCGGATTCATTCCAAGAACTGGCCCTCAGCACTTGTGTCTTAAGAGGTTATCTTTTTACATTTTCTACTTTTAACTAGCAAATGTAGCTTGTTTTGCTCTTTCATGATTTTCTTTTGCTTCTTAGGTGGCACCTTTGGTTTTTTTTTTTTTTTTTTTTTTTTGAACTCAACAAACATACTATGGTATTGCACACCAGCCTTTTTCTGGGATAACATTCTTCTTAAAACGAAAAGGCAGAGGAGTTAAGTTACCACTTTCCGCGGTCACTGAGGAGAAACAGTCAGGTTTCGAAATAAAGGTATCTGACCAGGAGTTATATGTTAGTGAGTTTCCTCCCCATTGGAGAGTGTCTCCTCCTTGGAGACTATAAGCTTGCTGAAGACTCATTTGAGAAGCATTTATCATTCCCCACTCACCCTCTCAAGCTCATACTGCTAGTCAGGCAGAATTAACTGCCACTGCAGATATGAATGCTTATTTCCCCCTATTTCTTCACTCTAAGACATAAGAGCAAGTTTTGTTTTTTTATTTGACTATATATATATATATATATATATATATATATATCGCCGGGGACATTCAAAATTGCTTCAATATATCCTATCCAGCTTTTGTTACAACCGACGTGCCGATTACAGCTAATTTCTATCTGGTTGCATCGTTATATTCGGCGTGACGTGTTCTCTCTCTCTCTCTCTCTCTCTCTCTCTCTCTCTCTCTCTCTCTCTCTCTCTCCCACCTACCCATCCACTTACCCCTACGCACGCACGCGTGCGCGCGTGCATGCACACACACACACACACACACACACATACACACACACACACACACACACACACACACACACACACACGCGTGTGTGTGTGCCCGCATACTTGGGCAATAATCGAGCTCGTTTCCTAGGCTGTTAAACACGTTTAATAAAGATGATTTTTTTCATAGACTGTGATAAAAATATGGCTTTAAATTAATGTAAACTGATCACAAAAGCCTATATTGTAATTTGAAGGCCTATAAATCTATATAATAAGTAAAACAGGCGAATAGAAGAATCACAGTATTAACACGAAGACATCAGAAGAATCGATTTTCAGAAGAAATTTATACAGTGTCACGATTTGAAAGTGGAGTGAGAAAAAAGGGGGGGGGGGGGGGGGGGGATGTCTACACTTTTTCGTTGACTGTTTCACACTGTTACGTCACTGGAGTGTGCCATGTTCTGGAAAGAAACTCATCAGTAACTGATTTTTAAAATACACGCACTCTGCCATACTGGAGAGAAATTGTGCTTGTCAGCTTGATAAGAAATCATAACCAAAAATGATTAGTGTCTCAATAAGCTATTGAACTTACTTTTGTCCATCATTGCAACGAAAGTCACAGATGTGTAATTATTTGTTGGTGTATACAATCAAGAGGTTTTTTTTTTTTAATATTAGCGGAAATCAACAAGCTCATAGACATACTCCACAAGACCTTCAGATATCACCTCAGGGACAAGACCTGCGAGAAGAAGAAGCAGGAGTACCAGCAAGCCAGGCAGCTCATTCAACAGAAGCTTCGGCAGGTGAAGAACGACTGGTGGGAAAAGAAGCAGAAAGTCTGCAGGCTGCGGCTGATATCAAAGGCATGCAGATATTTCACGAGGGCTTTCGCACCATCTATGGACCAAAGACTACTGGGTCAACACCCATTCGTGCTTCTGACCAGACAACATTGCTGACAGACAAGACTGGCATCCTTGCTCGCTGGGCTGAGCACTTCAATGCTGTCTTAAACAGAGACTCGTCAGTACCTGAAGAAGCAATCGCAGCGCTCCCCAGCTGCCCGTGAAGAAAATCTCTGGTAGACCCACCCTCCCAGTGCAGATACTGCGAAGATTCTGATGCAGACCACGTCCGGGAAAGCATCAGGAACAGACAGAATTCCAGCAGACATCTACAAGGATGGAGGCGAGGTACTCCTGGAAAAGCTGACTATCCTCTTCCAGTCCATATGGAAAAGGGAGAAGTGCCCCAAGACCGCAGAGACACCTCTGTTGTACACATCTTCAAGAGGAAGGATGATAATGTGTCCTGTGACAATCATCGTGGAATTTCCCTCTTGTGCGTGGTAGGAAAGATTCTTGCCAGGGTCATCTTGAACAGACTCATCACCCACATAGCAGACTCTATCATTCCTGAATCACAGTGCGGGCTTCGTGCAGGCAGGCAGGAGCACAACCAAACTCCACATGGTGTCTGCTGATCTCATCAATGCCTTCGACACCGTTAATCGGACTGGCTTGTCTTTCACAAGTTTGGTTGCCTGGAAACGTTAATCTCACTGATCGTTTCATTCGATGATGGCATGCAGACGACGAGGGTGCAATAAATGGAGATTCCTCTGACCCATTTCCAGTGAAAAACAAGTGAAGCAGGAATGCATTTTAGCTCCCACCCTCTTTTTCATCCTGTTTGCTGCAATGCTGATTGATTCATTCCAGCACTGTGACAAGGAGCTATACATCCAGCTTCGTTCAGATGGCAAACTCTTTAACCATCGACGACGTCAGGCCAATAATAAACTACTTGATGCGCTTCTGAGTGAGTTCTCTTTTGCTGATGACTGTGCACTGGCCGCTCATTCCCATGAAGACATCCAGTGCATCACAGATCGTTTTGCAATGACGTGTCAACACTTTGGACTCACGGTCAGTCTTGTTGAGACCGAGGTCAAATTCAAACCTTCATTGTGCGCTGTTAGCAGTGCACCACTACCACCTGTCTCGTCAACATTACAGTGATAGAAAATGTGGACAAGTTCTGCAAATTTGTGCAACACTTTTTCAGCTACGGATCTTTGGAAGCAGAAGTGATGTCGCGCATCTCAAAGGCCAGCTCTGCATTTGGCAGACTCTCAAAGAGTCTGTGGTAAGACCATGGCATCACATTACGCACAAAGGTTGCTTTGTACAGAGCTGTGGTTCTAAGTGCTGTCCTCTACTGCTTTGAGACTTAGACCACGTACCGCCAATACATCCAACAACTCGAACAGTTCCGTCAACTACAAGATCTGCAGCATCAAATGGCAAGACAGAGTAACTAACCAACAGGACCAAGAAGTGTGGCCTACCCAATATTGAGTGTATACTTATCAAAAGCCAGCTCCGATGGACAGGGACACGTTGTTCGTACGTATGGAGAACAGCAGAATTCCAAAGAGGTTGCTCTATGGACAACTGAGGAAGGACAACGTGACCACAGAAGTTCTTTCAAGAAATACAAAGACAACTGACGGCCAAACTCAGAAGCTCTTGATAAAACATAGTGGAAGCAACAGTGTACCCAGGGCTCAAAGACATTCGAGCGCAACAGAGCAGCTGCCATCCAGGAAAAGAGGGATCGTACAAAAGAGGCCCCCATCCTTATAGGATCCTTTCTGTGCAGCGTCTGTTTCTGTTTTGCCTCGGAATTGGTCTTCATTCCCACATGAATACCCACATCAGCAGATGACCTGCCTGCCCACTTATCCGTCGGACACGACAGGAGAATCCATCAGTATATAGTCAAGAGTTATTATCAGCAGTACACATTATGTCACTCACATACACTTAACGGAATGGCAGTGCTAAAGTCTGATATATGAATGTTCACATTCTATGAAACAACATAAAAGGATGACTGTTGCCACCGTGAACGAAAAAAAAATCTTTCAAATTCTCAGATTCTGTGAAACAACAGAAAGGATGATTGTTGTCACAGCTGGATGAAAAAAAAAAAAAATTCCTCAAATTCTCACGTTCTGTAAAATATCAAATAAGGATGATTGTTGCCACACTGGACGGAAAAAAAAAAAAATCTTCAAATGTTACACTCTTTGACAGAACATATAAGATTGATTGTTGCCACAGCTGGACGAAAGAAAAAAAAAAAAAAAACACAGACAACTAAAACTCAGATCTAGTGGCAAAGTGAGGCGACTGCAGGTGGAAATCTAAACAATTCTAAAAGTTTTTTTCACCAGGATCCGCCGTGAAACGTAGAAAAACGAATCACAAAACAAAACACAACTATGAACAGTGAAGAGAAAGATCTCAAAAGGATAATTCTGTTTTTCATCCTCGTAACACAGCAGTCCACATGGTTACACAAAGGCGCCCAAGTGCATGTACGTGCAGCAGTTCTGTCAAACTGCTCGTTTGATTCTCTCCGATAGGTACTCAAAAACGAGTGTAACCGCCAATTTGTAAGCAGCGCCGATTTGTAAGCGCTTACAAATCGGCGCATATTGCACGACTTGTAAAACCCCCAGCGCCGATTTGTAAGCGTTTACAAATCGGCGGGCTAGGCCCCCCCGCCGATTTGTAAACGCTGCTTACAAATCGGCTTTACAAATCGGGGGTTAAGCCCCTGTCGTTTTGTGAAGCGCTTTACAAAACGGCGGGCGCTTTATATCCTGTTTCGTTGGATTGAAACGATAAACTATAATTACGCTTTCAGTGATTATTCCTGCAACTTTGATGTCTTTCTATTTCATCAAAATGCGGACTAAAAAGCGGTGTGTGTGTATGTGTGTGTGTGTGTGTGTTTTATGTGTGTGTGTGAGTATATGTGCATGTATATCAGTTTGTGTATGTAGGTCTGTGCATATGTGTGTGTTTTTGGAGGGGGAGGGGGGAGTAAATTGTCTATTTCTTTTGCCCTGCTTCACTCACACAATCAAATTTCAAAGTCGAAAGCAGAGGACATTGCTGACATGTTTTTATTCATATTTGTTCATTTCTGTAAACGTTACATGAACGACAAAGTGAACTAAAATTGTTTTTTAAATGCAGTTTTAAGCACATTTCACAGTCGATGATATAAAACACAATTTTCCCACACTCAAATGAAAACGAAATCGTAACTCAGCTTATATTGAGTGAAGAGAATAGGGAAAAGCTAAACAGTGTGCAGTTTTCATACTTTCACCATAATATTTCACTAAAAGAATAGACATGTTTGCCAGACACAATCAGTAAAAAGACAATGCAGGAAAATTATTCGTGGATGCTGAAAATGTTATGTGTAAAAACAAACAAACAAACAACAACGGCCATTTGCATGTTTAATCAAAATTTACTGGCGGACAAATGAAAATGAAACAAAACAAAAAAATCATAAGCTTCCTCCCTCTTGGAATTGTGTGCATCAAAGCAAAGTTAAATCATAATTACACATCTTTGTTATCTTTTATGGCCTCAGTAGGATAATTGCCCATTTTGATACATAAACTGAACTTGAAAAAGCATAATTTGTTTAATTGTACAAGTTGTAATGGACAACTCCAGACCACTGAACATAAATGTGATAAGTAACCTATTCTCATTTCTAAACATGTTGAATGCTCGGACAAGTTAATAATCCTCACCTGCAAAATATCGTTTTAAAATTGCTGCACGTTTTCTTCAGTAGAGTCTAGAAGGAAAAAAAAGTAGAAAACATGCAGTAGAGTGTTGGTTGGATTTCATCTGCTTTCGTGTCTCAAACAAATGAAATTCCATGTTTGAAAGCTCCATCCACGACGGTAATATGTGTTGTACTTCAAAGGAATAGGAACGCATCCTCTAATGAATTTTCTGCCTCTGTTGATAATTAGCATAAAACTACATCTTAGCTAAAATAAGAAATTTTTGATTAGATTATTTTGGATTTCTCACTTTTTAAATGAATAACGTCCTTCATTTTGGATCAAATTGGGTTTTATTTCATCTCTTATGTATTCTGAAAACTTCCAGAATATAACTAACGGATTGAGCTGGCACTCGTTTCAATGAACTGCACACTCTTTTTGCCTTCTAGATAAAGAGGGTGTGTGAGAGGTTAATGTCATTCAGTTGTATCGAATAGATCACATGACTCAAGACTGACGCATGTATTACACGAAATTCTGCTTATTACTCTGTTATATTTATATTTTTCCTCCTGTATATACATCGCCAAACGAGTATCATTTGCTTCAGGAGTAACATGGATAGAACGAGGAATTCACAATTTAGACCCCTACTTTTACGTATCAGTGTGCGACTACTGAGAACTAAGTATTTCTTTGATGAAGCTGAAAGTTTGCCTACAATTGGGTGAAAGGTTACTTGCAATGAGAGAGAGAAAGAGAGAGAGAGAGAGAGGGAGGGGGGGGGGGGGGGAGGAAGTAGTAAAATAAGTTAGCAGACTTGTCTTTTTCTCTTCGTTAGTGTGCTCCTCAAAACGACGTGTGTCAGTCCGCCATCTTGATGAACAAAACAGAAAGTCACCAAAACTGCAGGAATAATCACTGAAGGCGTAATAATAGTTTATCGTTTTAATCCAAAGAAGCAGGATATAAAGCGCCCACTGTTTTGTAAACCGTCGATTTGTAAGCAGCGTTTACAAATCGGCGGGGGCCTAGCCCGCCGATTTGTAAGCGCTTTACAAATCAGCGCTGCTTACAAATCGGCGGGTTACAACGAGTTCTGGCGTGCTGCGGTGTCTTCACCTCCAAAATGCTGACTTTTACACTTCTCTTTCAAAGCCAGAATGATTGCCAGTGCCGGCGGCACAGTGTCATATTATTCCATTATTTTCTTCATCTGTGTTGCTGGATTTCTTTCAACTTCCTAAATAATTTCAATTTTTCGCTTTAGCGAAAGAACTTTGCGACGTGCAGACGCCATGATGAAATGGCCTATTAAATCAAAACCTGACACACTGAAACCCTCCTTCCCCTTCACCCCAGCCTCATCCCTCTACCATCTCTCCTCCGTCTACAGTCATTGACCTTGACCCAACACGAGTTGACTGCCCTGCTTCGACAATCACAGGCACTCGCATTACAGGACATATGATTTTATTATCAGAGGAGACGTTTACAATACAACAAACATACAGTAAAAAATACTGTGTACTTTCAGTCTGCCTTTGTGAAGCCGTGTGGGAAAATAAAACAAGCGTAGGTAAGTCAAACATATATATTTAACGTGTGATTTCATTCAGTGCAACGCATAGACAGCTCTACATTTCATGGTCTATGCAGACACTCATCCATCCCCCTGGTTTGGCAAGCGACAGTATGAAGCAAGCAATATATATCGCAGCGAACTAAGCAACCATTTCTCGGAAATGGTTCCCAAACACAAACGCAACCACTTCATTATAGCCGGCTTCAACTCTTCACAGGGCCGAATATATGATTTGCTATAGGCAGCTGATTTGTTGTAGCCGGCGTGATCGCCCGGTGGGGACCCCAAAACCGTTTCATTATAAGCGGCATTTTGTTACATCCGACTTCGTTACATCCGACGTATTCTTAGTCATGTAAAGAAGGATATTTGCCGGTACGAAACTTGTTGCTTCGTTATTCTGTTATGTCCGGCATTCGTGTGTGTGTGTGTGTGTGTGTGTGTGTGTGTGTGTGTGTGTGTGTACGTGCGTGCGTGCGTGTGCGTGTGTGTGTGTGTGTGTGTGTGTGTGTGTGTGTGTGTGTGTGTGTGTGTGTGTCCCACTAGCTAGCTGTATCTTATCTAGCTTGCTGGCTACCTAGCTAAATAAATATTCACAGGCATACATACGCAGTCAGATAGAGAACAAAGAGTTGTCTCTGTCTTTCTGTTTGTCTTTTAGCATCTTGTCGATTTGTTTCTTAAATATCCTCTGTGTGTGTGTGTGTGTGTGTGTGTGTGTGTGTGCGCGCGCGCGCGCGCGCGCGCATGCATGCGTGTGTGTGTGTGTGTGTGTGTGTGTGTGTGTGTGTGTGTGTGTGTGTGTGTGTGTGTGTGTGTGAGACCTCACGCGTGCTTGCGTGCTGCGTGTATGTGTGTGTGTTTGTCTGTGTGCGTTCGTAATAGATAATGCATATACCGGTAGATAGGTAGAAATATGCGCACGTAATCACGCTTACTGGCGGAAAGATAAGTAGATAGACAGGTATATACATACAGGCAGATAACTGGGTTACTATACAGGCAAGTAGACTTATAGACATAGATAGACAAGTAGATAAAGATGTACCACAGACAAGAACGTGTTTTCATTGTTGAAATAGTCTGGACGACCTGATCTAAGACATATAACATAAACATGTCAATACAGCGAATTGGTTGGTTCAGTGCCAGCCATGCTGTTTACAGTCTGTAAACAGGTCAGTACAGTGGACTGGTTGGTTCAGTGCCAGTCATGCTGTTTACAGTCTGTAAACAGGTCAATACAGTGGATTGGTTGGTTCAGTGCCAGTCATGCTGCTTACAGTCTGTAAACAGGTCAATACAGTGGACTGGTTGGTTCAGTGCCAGTCATGCTGTTTACAGTCTGTAAACAGTCAATACAGTGGATTGGTTGGTTCAGTGCCAGTCATGCTGTTTACAGTCTGTAAACAGGTCAATACAGTGGACTGGTTGGTTCAGTGCCAGTCATGCTGCTTACAGTCTGTAAACAGGTCAATACAGTGGACTGGTTGGTTCAGTGCCAGTCATGCTGTTTACAGTCTGTAAACAGGTCAATACAGTGGACTGGTTGGTTCAGTGCCAGTCATGCTGTTTACAGTCTGTAAACAGGTCAATACAGTGGACTGGTTGGTTCAGTGCCAGTCATGCTGTTTACAGTCTGTAAACAGGTCAATACAGTGGATTGGTTGGTTCAGTGCCAGTCGTGCTGTTTACACATTGTCCCACTCACTAGGGCCATATTATGCTGTCGCTTCGTCAGAATCGCTCCTCGCACTTTAAATGAAAGCAAATCAATGGACAAGTTTCTTTTCAACGTGATCAAAACGCCTTTAAATTGGATCTGTACTCCAAACAAATCTTCAGTGGTAAAATATTGATCTCTTTCAAACACTAAAAAATCACATTGGATGGAACATCCATGCCTTCATGGAGCGTGCTGTGCCGTGTACAGTCCAACATTGGTCAGCACAGGTTCCACAGGGAGCCGCTCAGCACCTGTGCCGCCTCCCCTTTGGAAAGCTAGGAGTGTGTGTAAACCGAGTGTAGTGTACAGTATGTGTGAAGAGAGTGTAGTGTGTAGTATGTGTAATATAGAGTAGTGTTCTGTATGTGTAACAGAGTGGCCTGTACGTCTTTGGCACAAGGCTGTTTCTTCTGTCCCTTCACCAGAAGAACTTGGCAGGATTACTTGTGAGACAGGTTGGACAAGTTGATCATCAGTTGATTTGCTCCAGTCCTCTTCTCAGAGATCTTTCATATAGCTATGAGCTGTGGGTTTCAGAAGCGTGTGTGGTCGGCTGGGGGGGGGGGGGGGGGGGGGGGTTGGGCAGTTCTATGTTATTTGTGGTGTTCTTGGCCACACAGTCAGTCTTGGCTTCACATGACCAGGAACCCCAACAAGACTCACGGGGAAACCACCAGAGGTTCTTGTTCTTCTTGAAATCAGTTCAGAGTGGTTGATAACGTGATGGTACGGCACCTGGAGCAGACAGGGAGTCCCAGAGAAAGTCCGTGGGGTTTTGGATTGACAGAACAGTTGGAGTGTCAGAGCCGGGGCTGTGACGAGGAGTCTGCAGCAGCCAGATGGCACTGTCTCAGGGAATATGTTCTGAAAGCGTTTGAGAAGAAGCAGTTCAGCTATAATTATGAAACACAAGCAACCGCTTCCTTAGCTCTGTCAGCGAATATTCTTCGGAAGGATGGAAACTTCGAACACGGCTTGGCAGAAAAACGTCGTCTTGTGTTCTGGAGAGCTGGTGGGGTCCTACGGGAAAGAAGTCAGATCGAAGCGGATCCCCGCTGTGGAAGAGTCTGCGGTGGGTCGGTTTAACAACTTGATTGATCTGTAGTGTTCAACCACTCTGACAGTCAATCGCAGTCATAAACATCATCCTCACGGACTGATGACTGGCGTAAAGCTACTACAACACAGGTGGTTTCATAGCAATGGACGCAGACGAGTGTAAAGGAGAGAAATAGACAACGGGTTGCGAGAGAGAGAGAGAGAGAGAGAGAGTAGGTTTAAGCCAGCTGGGTAGAGGTATAGGGAGAAGAAGGACACGACCTGATACGTGAATGAAATTCAGAGTTGAACGACCATTCAGCCATTGTGCAGCAGGACACGCGCCAGTGCGAACCACTGAACCATGCACCCATCAAGAGACAGAGGACAAAGGCACAACACCAACAACAGGCCTGCTAGCTCAACACTGTCGGCCCACACTGCTAAAGAGCTGTTGGGGCACAGAAAGGAAATTCAAATGATCTCCCGCCAGGTTGGATGTTATACATTTTAATTTCATTTTTGTGTGAGGACAAGGCGACAGACTGGTTTATTACTCTCCTGTTACATTGGTTAGAATCGGGAAATGCAATGTCCTTTTTCCGCTCAACTTCACTCTTGACATTCGCGCGCGCGCCTTTTCTCTCTCTCTCTCTCTCTCTCTCTCTCTCTCTGTGTGTTTGTGTGATATGTGTGTGTGTGTGTGTGTGTGTGTGTGTGTGTGTGTGTGTGTGTGTGTAAAACTAAATAACATGAGATGGGGCACCTTATAGCAAAAACACAAGTGAATGTAACGTCCTTTGTGACCTGGCAAAGACTGCTATTTTGCAATATGACTTCGAAGAGTAGAGCTACTGGTGAAATGGCGATAGTCGTCATTGTACAATGTGACTTAAAAGAGTAGAGCTACTGGTGAAATGGCGATAGTCGCCCTTGTACAATGTGACTTCAAAGAGTAGAGCTACTGGTGAAATGGCGATAATCGTCATTGTGCAATGTGACTTGAAAGAGTACAGCCATTTTGTGGACTGGTGATACTTGACATTCTATATGTGACTTCAGAGAGTACAGCCATTTTGTGGACTGGTGATACTTGATGCTCTATATGTGACTTCAAAGAGTACAGCCATTTTGTGGACAGCTGATACTTGACATTCTATATGTGACTTCAAAGAGTACAGCCATTTTGTGGACTGGCGATGCTTGACATTCTATATGTGACTTCAAAGAGAGTACAGCCATTTTGTGGACTGACGATGCTTGACATTCTATATGTAACTTCAAAGAGTACAGCCATTTTGTGGACTGGCGATGCTTGACATTCTATATGTGACTTCAAAGAGTACAGCCTTTCCGTAGACTGAGAGGCCATTGCTTGCCGTAATCTCAAGCACCCTCAGCTGCTGAAATGTTTTTTTTTTTTAGATGTACACGACTCTAAAATCGAACAGACACACTATAGTGTTTGCTTGGGTTCCCAGCCATGTGGGTATTCAAGGCAATGAGAGGGTTGACCAGCTTGCCAAGAATGCCACAAAGGAAAAGTTGAGCAGGTTGTCTGTTCCTCACACTGACCTGAAACCCCAAACACAGGCCTGCGTCAAAGACCTCTGGCAAGAGGAATGGTCTTTGCAGACGGATAACAAACTGTATAAAATCCGACCAAACCTCAACGAGTTTTTGCTATGGTCCAGAGGCGGCCGTCAAGAAGAAACAGTCCTGTGCCGCTTGCACACAGGCCACACGTTTTATGCCCATTCTTATCTTTTAAAAGGTGAAGAAGCTCCGTGGTGTATCAATGTCATGTTCCACTCACAGTGAAACATATTCTTTTAGATTGTTGGGACTTGTAGGATGTGAGACATAAACACTTTACAGCAGAATCCACGAAAACCCTGTTCAGAGATGTCCAACTTGACGTGATCTTTGAGTTTTTGAGAGAGATTAACATTTTTCATCTGATTTAAGATTTTACGGAAGAAAGATTTTTAACGACGTTTTCTGGTGCGTTTGTAGAAGATGTAATTTAAAGAGATGTGTGAAAGTTTTTTTTTTTTTTTTTTTTTTTTTTTAAGATGACTTGTGAGTTGATTTTAACGTGGTGACCGCCCTGATGTGGCCCTTTGCGGTCGGCTGGGCTATAAGCAACATTACCTCACCTTACCTTGTAGACTGGAGATAATTGACATTCTATATGTGACTTCGAAGAGTACAGCCATTTTTGTGGACTGGCGGTAACTGACTTTCTATATGTGACTTCAAAGAGTACAGCCATTTTGTGGACTGGCTGTAATTGACGTTCTATATATGACTTCAGAGAGTACAGCCATTTTGTAGACTGGTGGTAACTGACATTCTATATGTGACTTCAGAGAGTACAGCCACTTTGTTGACTGGCGGTAATTGACATTCTATATGTGACTTCAAAGAGTACAGCTGTTTAGTGGATTGGCTATTATTGTCATCCAGCAGTGTGACTTCAACTCGCGCGCGCGCGCGTTTGCGTGCGGGCGTAAGTGCATGCGTAAGTGCGTGCGTGCGTGCGTGCGTGCGTGCGCGCGTGTGTGTGCGTGCGTGCGTGCGTGCGTGCGTGAGTGTGTGTGTGTGTATGTGTGTGTGTGTATCTGTGTGTGTGCGTGTGTGCATGCATTGAGTATTTCCCCTTTACTCGTCGCAAATAGTTCTATGCTAGTTTGTAAATGTGTTCCCTTTGGCACTAGGGCTGTGAAAAGCTAATAATTATGTCAATCTCTCTCTCTCTCTCTCTCTCTCTCTCTCTCTCTCTCTCTCTCTCTCTCTCTCTCTCTCTGTATATACATACATACATACATACATACATATATATATATATATATATATATATATATATATATATATATTATATATATATATATGTGTGTGTGTGTGTGTGTGTGTGTGTGTGTGTGTGTGTGTGTGCGCGCGCGCGCCCGCGCGCATGTGTGTGTGTGTGTGTGTGTGTGAGTGTGTGTGTGTGCGCATGTGCACATGTGTGTGTGTGTGTGTGTGTGTGTGTGTGTGTGTGTGTGTGTGTGTGTGTGTGTGTGTGTGATACTATCTCGTTGGATCTTGATAGCATGGTCTCTCTTTTTACCATATGATTGTGCGGAGAAAATAAAGAGCAAAATGTGCTCAGAACGAGAGATCAGGGGAGACAATAAAGACCAAATTGTGCTCATAACGAGAGATCATTGGAGATAGGGAGGAGGGAAGGGGGAGGGGGAGACAGGGGGAGAAAAGGGGGGAAGACGGGAAAAGAGCAGTGGCAGAAGGGAGGAAGAGGAGACTGAGAGAAGTGGAGGGCGAACAGAAGGGAAAGGGGGAGGGGGGCGGCTGGAATACATGTCTAGATAGGTAGATAGACAGGCAGAGAGACAAAGAGAGAGACAGAGAGAGAGAGAGAGATGAACGCACGAGCACACACACACACACACACACACACACACACACACACACACACACACACACACACACACACACACACACACACACACACACACACACACACACACACACACACTGTGAGATGGGGAAAAAAGAGAACGCAGAGAGAGATAAAAACAAAACATGAACTGAAAGACAAAAGTATCAAACCGCTATTTTTGTATACAGAACAACAACAACAAAAGCGTAGTGCTTAATCCATCTGTCACAGGTGTGTGCCCATGTGTGTGCTCGTGTCCTATCATTCGCGTCATGGTAACGAAAGACTTTCAAACACATGTTGCGTCAACTGGGGTCATTGTGATCAGAACGTCCAGCACAGCAGAGGTTCTGTGCTCCGTCTGTGAAGTGTCTCATGGTGACCCACACTCTGACCTCATCCTGACAGCCCACTGGGGTCCATACACACAGCCAGGTAACACAACATCAGACATACAGTTTGTTTCCACTCTAATGCACATGGACCCCTGCACACTTCCATTATTGTCTTTACGTTGTCATGCAAACGTGGGCATATTTACAACTTCAGTTAATCAATATTGCAAGGTGTGACCTGGGCATTGTTTACACAACTGTGGGTCTGACGTGTGCTCTATTGATTCCAGTCTGTGGGTCTGACGTGTGTTCTATTGATTCCAGTCTGTGGGTCTGACGTGTGTTCTATTGAGTCCAGTCTGTGGGTCTGACGTGTGTTCTATTGATTCCAGTCTGTGGGTCTGACGTGTGTTCTATTGATTCCAGTCTGAACAGCCTATAGACTGTCTGGAACAGCTGTCTGGAAATGGCGTTTACCTTTAACCACACTACATGCTGAGCATTTGCTGTCTTTTCTTGTTCGAATGTTCAGTTGTTGTTTTTTTTCTGCTTGTCGTGTCATGAGCACTGGCTGAAAGTCTACTGATTCCATGTCCTTGTTCGTGTGTTGAACATGCATGCTTATAGTCAGTGAGTTTCTATTCATTGCAACTCTCTCTCTCTCTCTCTCTCTCTCTCTCTCTCTCTCTCTCTCTGTGTGTGTGTGTGTGTGTGTGTGTGTGTGTGTGTGTGTGTGTGTGTGTAAAAAATAAACTGCCTAAGAAGGATCCCATTTTGACAATAAAATGTACGTTTGCTTGCAGGATCATTCTGAAGAACAGTATATAAACAACCAGTTGCTGGAGGCTGATCCATCTTTGGACTATAAACTGTATATTGACTGCAGTTTGCATAATGTTCAGGAAGAATATACAAAGAACACATTGATGGAGACTGCTCTTTCTTTGGACATTTAAGACTACTGTTCGGATAATTTTGAGGGCAATCAAGATATAGCCCACCCACCCCCCACCCCCCACCCCCACAAACTGCCTGAGATCGTCCTATGCTGTCTGGAAGACCACATTTCAGACGAACAATATGCAAACAATGAGCTATTGGAGAATGATACTTCTCTGGAGAAAAAAGAAAAAACAGTGGAATCTTACCAGCATATCGTTCCTCGTTTGCCAACGCCAGCAATCGGTTTCATGCCCACATCTTAGTCGTAGTCGTTTAAGTCTTTCTCTCTCTCTCTCTCTCTCTCTCTCTCTCTCTCTCTCTCTCTCTCTCTCTCTCTCTCTCTCTCTCTCTCTCTCTCTCTCTCTCTCTCTGCCTGAGCGCGTGCGTGCATGCATGCGTGCCTGTGTTTTTTGTGTGTGTGCGTACGTGCGTGGGCGCGCGCGTGTGTGTGTGTGTGCGTGTGTGTGAATTGTCCTAGGAAAACAAGCATGACAGAAACGTGAGTTCTGAATCAGGCGTGAAAATCTGATGTTTGTCACGTCAACACTGCAGTGAGTGAAATGCGGATCTTAATACCCGCCGCGCTTTAACCCCTGTGTGAACATGCACCACAGGCTGCTTTAATCCCTGTGTGAACATGCACCACAGGCTGCTTTAACCCCTGTGTAAACATGCACTACAGGCTGCTTTAACCCCTGTGTGAACATGCACTACAGGCTGCTTTAACCTCTGTGTGCATGCACTACAGGCTGCTTTAACCCCTGTGTGAACATGCACTACAGGCTGCTTTAACCTCTGTGTGAACATGCACCACAGGCTGCTTTAACCTCTGTGTGAACATGCACCACAGGCTGCTTTAATCCCTGTGTGAACATGCACCACAGGCTGCTTTAACCCCTGTGTGAACATGCACCACAGGCTGCTTTAACCCCTGTGTGAACATGCACTACAGGCTGCTTTAACCTCTGTGTGAACATGCACTACAAGCTGCTTGCCGTTGTCTTTTTCATCAACAGCCTGTGCTTCATTATCCATCCCCTGCCATGATGTAATGGCTGTCATATCCTTCTTCTTCTCATCCATCCCCGCCCTGATGTCATGGCTGTCATATCCTTCTTCATCCATCCCCGCCATGATGTAATGGCTGTCATATCCTTCTTCTTCATCCATGCCCGCCATGATGTAATGGCTGTCATATCCTTCTTCTTCATCCATCCCCGCCATGATGTAATGGCTGTCATATCCTTCTTCTTCATCCATCCCCGCCATGATGTCATGGCTGTCATATCCTTCATCATCATCCATCCCCGCCATGATGTAATGGCTGTCATATCCTTCTTCATCCATGCCCGCCATGATGTAATGGCTGTCATATCCTTCTTCTTCATCCATCCCCGCCATGATGTAATGGCTGTCATATCCTTCTTCATCCATCCCCGCCCTGATGTCATGGCTGTCATATCCTTCTGTCAGTATTACCTTCTGTTCCTATTTGCCTTCTTAATGTATGGTGATTACATTTCCACGTGCGAACATATGCAGAGTGATTGAGCGCTTGTGTACATACATGTGTGTGTGTGTGTGTGTGTGTGTGTGTGTGTGTGTGTGTGTGTGTGTGTGTGTGTGTGAGAGAGAGAGAGAGAGGGGGGGGGGGAGAGAGAGTGCAGGTGCAGGGGTAGTACTTTATTATGCTCTCTGTTTCCAGGCTCCGAACCCAACGTACCATAACTAGCTGTCCTGTATAATTCATGAATTTATTCCTGTGTCTTGCAGACTCGCCTACTGTCAGTGCCGCGAGGTATTCACAATCAGCAGTGTATTCTGCTACACTCAACAGGCTTCTGATGTTGTGCGAAATTGACTCTGGAAGCGAATTTATTTTCATATCATAAACTCTCTCTCTCTCTCTCTCTCTCTCTCTCTCTCTCTCTCTCTCTCTCTCTCTCTCTCTCTCTCTCTCTCTCTCTCTCTCTCTGCACTTACATACCGTTATCTGCTTTTCCTATTTATTGACTCCTATGCTAGACCATACCCTACGTGTTCTTTCATTCACATCATGTCTGTTACACGAAACATTCAGCCCTCTAAAAATGGCCTAAGAGTTGGTGTTTAAAATAGTAATCACGTGATCAGTGAACGTGCTGATGTTTCTTACATGTTGAGCAATCACGTAAACATTTTCACTTTTTTTTTTAATTCTCGGAATTACGCATAAACGATCATGTCTCTGGATCTGATATGGAAACAGCAGGTTACAATGCTATGCGTAAAGATCCCTCACTTGCTGTAGAAACTGGTTTACTTATTCACATCCACAAAAGCATTTGCTTGAACCTAATCGCTCTGACTGACTGAACAACATGGAACATTCATTGATGGAAGATTATTCTGAAAGCTCACACTCTCTTACTTTAGGTTTTGTTCATACAAACCTTGCTGAGCATATTTGAAACATGATTGATACAGTTCCGCCGAAAAACGTCGACAAGCAAAACACAAGACAAAACACGACGCCTTTCGACCTCTTAGGTCTTCTTCAGACAAGATACACAACTCTCAGGACAACCAAAATGAACGAGCAGTCACTTATCTCCATCCAGTGATGAAGACCTTTTTGCATTCAACGTCCATCTTGCTCCGAATTGGATGATAAATGATCCATCGTTTTTTTTTTTTTTTTTCCGCCTGCATTTGTTTGCAGCCATTTCCGCCTACAGTGGTCTCACTTTGCAGCCAGGTCTTGCTGAGCATGTCAACTAGATGGATCACTCCTCACTTTGCAGCCAGGTCTTGCTGAGCATGTCAACTAGATGGATCACTCCTCATTTTGCAGCCAGGTCTTGCTGAGCATGTCAACTCAATGATGGATCACTCCTCACTTTGCAGCCAGGTCTTGCAGAGCATGTCAACTAGATGGATCACTCCTCGCTTTGCAGCATGTCTTGCTGAGCATGTCAGAGATGGATCACTCCTCACTTTTGATTGAAGATAATTATTTCCTTAGTCTCCAACGAAATGTGTTCTTTCGGTGATGTTGATATTGATCTACTTACAATTAATCAAACTTGAAAAACACAGCATTTAATGATACGTTAGAAGAGGTTTTGGTAAGGTGTGAATATTATTTTAGCTGGCTGATAGACCTGAAATGCCTTCTGTAGAGGACGCTGGGGGGAGTAAAGGAGAGAGAGAGGGGGGGGAAGAAGAAGGAGGAGGAGAAGAAGAGAAGAAGAAGAAGAAGAAGACAACAACAACAACAACAACAACAACAACAACAACAACAGCAAGAAGGAGGAGGAGAGAAGAAAGCGAGATGTCAGGAAAGGAGAATGGTGGGATTGGTGAGGACGACAGTCTCGGTTAACTTCTCACATTCATTCTCGTTCAAAAATGGACTGCAGAGATAAAGTAGGGTCTTTCTTTTATTTCAGTATTTTTTCATACCCTCATTTTTCCTACTAAAATGATGGAGTATATGTACTGTTACTTTTTCTTGAGACATGGCGAGTAATGTAATGTAATGTAAAAGGATAAATACAGAGCGCTTTACATCGCAAGAGCCCAAAGCGCATATAACAGAAAAAAACATGATAACATTATGTTTCTAATTCAAAGTACACACACACAAACACACACACACACACACGCGCGCACATGCGCGCGCAGGTGCGCGCGTGCACACACACACACACACACACACACACACACACACACACACACACACACACACACACACACACACACACACACACACACACACACACACACACACACACCGCCGAAAAACTCACACACACACGCAGACAAACACACGAGCGCGTTCAATACCAGCAAACACTCACACAGTGGTAAATGGATATCGTTAATCAGTACGAGGGAAAAGAGATGTCTTGAGGGAGGTTTTTAAAAGTCTCTATAGAGTCCGTGAGTAATTGACCCCGAATAATATCTCTCGTTTTTTTTTTTTTTTGTTTTTTTTTTTTTTTGTTTTTTGTTTTTTCAGTTTTAGTCGGACTTTGTTTTTAAATGGATTTTGGTTATTTATTTACGAAGGTTGAGAAAATGCTTACAACTGGGCAATAACAGAAAAAAAGAACAGCATCACGACAACAGGAACGCCTGTTACTGGGAACGCCTGTTACTGTGGAACACCTGTTACTGTGGAACACCTGTTACTGTGGAAACACCTGTTACTGTGGAACACCTGTTACTGTGGAGCATCTGTTACTGTGGAGCATCTGTTACTGTGTCACGGTTCTAGGACATTGTTTTCTGCGGGCGATAGACTTCCAAGTCTGCGCTTAATACCCATCTGTTAAACGCCAGTTGCCGAAAAACATCTACAATATTACTACATCGCTGCTTGTCACTTGCACACGCTTGCTCGTGTACGAATGAGCAGTTCACCGTGTTATACATGTGTGGTCATGAATGTTCACCGTGTGTGTGTGTGTGTGTGTGTGTGTGTGTGTGTGTGTGTGTGTCTGTGTGTGTATGTGCGAGCGTGCATATTTATGCCTCACGAACAGCGCGCGCATGTATGTGTGAGTGTGTGTGTGTGTTGTGTGTGTGTGTGTGTGCGTGTGTGTGTGTGTGTGTGTGTGTGTGCGTGTGTGTGTGCGTTCGTGCGTGCGTGCGTGCGTGCGTGCGTGCGTGTGTGTGTGTGTGTGTGTGTGTGTGTGTGTGTGTGTGTGTGTGTGTGTGTGTGTGTGTGTGTGTGTGTGTGTGTGTTGTGTGTGTGTGTGTGTGTGTCCTATGTATATTTTAGATTTGATTTATTAAAATTTGTACAGCGCCTAAATTTGTAAGGTAGTCCTACGTTGTTAGTATTGGCTCCATTATTACTTACTGTCATATCAAATAGAAAATAAGAATGTTGTCATCTGGCGAAACACTGGTAAAACACTGCTAGAACATTGTTAGTCTCCTTTCGTTACTGGTCTTTTCTGTGTACCATGATAAAAAGACCTAATCCACATTTTCTCCGCTTGAAGTAAAATTACATGGAACCCTGGGTCCTTTCTAGATTGAATTTTGTTTTCTTTTTTCTTTTATGTTGTTAGGTTTTGTATGAAATCGACCTGCATTGTGTGTCTATAATTTGTTTTCTTTTTCCTTTCAATTTATTCACTGTAACCACAGCTCTGGGGTATCGTTGATACAAAACAACAACAACAACAACATCGTATTGAAGCATTTTGTTCGCCCTATTTTCGTCAACAATCTATTTTCTATGTGTTACATCTTTATCTCCATTCCATTTCTGTGCCAGCCTTGAGAAAATAACGTTTTTGTATGTAATCAATGAATTTGGAATAGCAACTGATTCCGAAAGCCAGTGCTTTTTATATCTCTTTTCTCTCCTTTTTTTTTTTTTTACAATCCAGCTATGTCATTAGGATTTTTTTTTTCAAAAATCACTGTCAGTTCTGCTTATTCATTTTGCTTGTTTGCATTACAGTTGATGTGAAACCTATTGTCTAGTTTAGCGAGTGTTTCTGGTTTGGTTGGTGGATTCAGCGAGTTTTCCTACGCGCGGTAAATGTCTTTGGAATTCGAGCGGGTTCATTAAGCTGGGGCCATCAACGTCGAAGTCATCCTCTGTTGCATTTTTGCTCTTTCAAAACCTTTGCTGTGCGTGCGTTTTGTTAGTAAAGAAAATGCATATGAATGAGTGTGTAGTGTGCATAAGACATTAATCGGGAGTTCCAATACACTGCATCGCGCAGACAAATTGGTTAAAGAGAAATATCTGTATGACCACAACTTGTCCATGTTTGGTTAAAGAGAAATATCTGTATGACCACAACTTGTCCATGTTTGGTTAAAGGGAAATGCCTGTATGGCCACAACTTGTCCATGTTTGGTTAAAGAGAAATATCTGTATGACCACAATTTTTCCATGTTTGGTTAAAGAGAAATATCTGTATGACCACAACTTGTCCATGTTTGGTTAAAGGGAAATGCCTGTATGACCACAACTTGTCCATGTTTGGTTAAAGAGAAATATCTGTATGACCACAACTTTTCCATGTTTGGTTAAAGAGAAATATCTGTATGACCACAACTTGTCCATGTTTGGTTAAAAGAGAAATATCTGTATGACCACAACTTTTTCCGTGTTTGGCTAAAGAGAAATATCTGTATGACCTCAACTTTTCCATGTTAACAGAGTTCTCTTTTACTCCATTCTTTAATCGTTTTTTTTTTTTTTTCATTTTGTCTGTTCTGTATATTCAGTGTCGTCACCGTTGCTTGCTATCTTGTCAACTTCAAAGTGTATGCATAGATTCTTTTTTATTTCCTTGACTGACTGGGATGATGTTTTCGTCTTCGTTTCGTCTGCCTACTCTAAGGGCTTTTGTTTTCTGTAAACTGACGTTTAAATTTGAAAATGTTTAGAACCAAGTAATTACTTCTAGAGATCTGGAAATATCTTCTGTGTGACCGTTTCATGGCTACAGTGGCCGCTCGGCGGCTGCAGTTATAATACCACAGTCAGTATCTGGCACCGCAATCTTGCTGTTGTTCAGTATTTGTTTTAGATTTCTGTTTATATATATACATTTTTTTTTTTTCTTTTTTTGCTGTCCAGTCTTCTGTGCCACTTCAGTGGTATTGCACACACCGCGCCGCTCATTCCCCAGTCCAGCCACAGCCCACACTGGCACCAGTGGGAGCAGTCAGTGTCAAGTCGTCATGAGGCAACCCACCGGAGGAGTCAGTGTCAAGTCGTCATGAGGCACCCACCGGAGGTGACATTGGTGCCTGTTCTGATCCAACTGCCACTACTTCAGTAGCAGTCAGTGTCAAGTCGTCATGAGGTGCTCATTGGTGCCTGTTCTGATCCAACATACACAGGACACCACCAACTAAACACAGGACCCCCAACTGACCCCTACTGACAATAAACAAATTGGACTGTACAGAGATGATGGCCTCGCTACATTGAGCGATAGCCCTAGAAACATTGAAAATAAGAAAAAAGAATTGTGCAAAATCTTCCAGGATCAAAATTTTAAAATCCCCACAGAAACAAACAAAAAGATAGTGAATTATTTAGACATTACGTTAGACCTCAACCAACACACATATTTAAACCATATAAAAAAAATGACACACCTGTTTATGTAAACACCAAAAGTAATCACCCACCTCCATACTGAAAACAATACCTAGAGGCATAAACAAGAGATTATCTAATCTGTCATGTAATGAAACAGTATTTAATAACACTGCAGCTGAGTACCAAGAAGCGTTACACCAAAAAATGCTACACTATAAATTACACTATGACCCAGGAAATGATATGAACAGACACAAGAAGAACAGGAAAAGGAAAATCATATGGTACAAACCCCCCATACGACGGAAGAGTTAAAACAAACGTAGGGAAAGAATTCTTTAAAATCTGACATCATCTTTCCCAATAGCGCAAAGCTGTTCAAGATATTTAACAGGCACAACGTCAAATTATCATGCTCATGTACGCTGAATCTCAAAAACATCATTGATTCAACCAACAAAATGAAAAGCAGTACAGAGACAAACGAGGGTGAAGAAAGGAAATCTTGCAATTGTACCAAGAAAGAAAAGTGCCCTCTAAACAATAAATGCCTCCACAGCAATATTGTATATCAAGCCACTGTAACATCAGAGAACGCTGAAGAAACATATATAAGGTATCACTGAAAATCAATTTAAAACTAGATATGTAAATCATAAACAGTCATTTAATAAAGAAAGATACAAAAATCAAACAGAATTGAGTAAAATTATATATTTGGAAACTCAAAGATAAAAAAAAAATAGACTACAACATATCCTGGAAAATCTTTAAAAAGGCTGTGTCATATATTAACATATGAAAAACACTGATTGCACGTGATGGCAAACAGCGAACACCTATAAAAACACTGACAACACTGACCCCCCCCCCCCCCCCCCCCCCCCCCCCCTCCCTTACTCACCAGATTGCCTTATCTCCACACGCAGACACTCGTGCAGACAGGCGGTCCATGATACTCTCCTGACACCCTCTTCAAAATGAAAGAGTTTGCGCTTTGTACCCGAACATCAGTGCCTCCCACCCTTCTTCCTTGCACCACAAGAGTGGACCTCGGAAACCAGACACAACCCCCACAGTCCGCCAGTGTCAGTTATTCAAGTTGTTGTTGTTGTGTTGTTGTTTTTGTTGTTGTTGTTGTTGTTTGTTTGTTTGTTTCTCTCTTTCCTGTCGGTACCTTTGTTGTGTTGTTTCTTGTTCCCTTTTCTTCACTGTTTGACCTTGCTATGTTGTGTGGCGTTTTAACCCAGACGCGGGATGACGCCTGGCCGACGGCATCCGGTGGACAGGGGCTGGGCCTGGGTGGTGCTGCTGGCCTCCCTAGGCAGCTATGTGGTGGCGGGGGCTCTGGTCTACTCTGTGGGCGTGCTGCACGCGGGGCTGATGGACAAGTTCCACTCGAAGTCCGTCACCATGGTCGCCATGACAGGGGCGGTGAACTCAGCTCTGACATGTATTGCAGGTGAAAGTTGTCTGCCTTTGTAGCATGCCGCCTGCCTGTGTGTGTGTGTGTGTGTGTGTGTGTGTGTGTGTGATGTGCTTGGATACAGTTGACGAGGTCAATCGTCTCTTGTACTAATCGACACAATAACAAGACAGTTTCTCTTGTTACTGGAAAATCCTGTTTTCACTAACCCAGTAACAAGAAATCTTAAATAAATGTCAGCGAACCGCCCAGAGAAACGTGGACATACGAGTCACAAGACAACACACAACGCGTTTCGACCCCTAAGGTCTTCTTCAGATGAAACAAATACGAACAAAATAACGAAAATGCACTTAGCTTTGATTGCTTCAGATTGTTTCTGAGTTCAGCGCAAGGAAGAAGGCGTTGAATGATGACGAGCTTCTTCTTGCGCTGAACTCAGAAGCAATCTGAAGCGGTCAAAGCTAAGTGCATTTCCGTTATTTTGTTCGTCTTTTGTTTCACCTGAAGAAGACCTAAGAGGTCGAAACGCGTTGTGTGTGGTCTTGTGACTCGTTTGTCCACGTTTCTCTGGGCGGTTCGCTGACATTTATCTAAGATTTGTTTAGATTTCCGCCTGCAGTCGTTTCACTTTGCAACCAGTAACAAGAAGGTTTGTCTGTTTGTCTTGAACACTAGATATTCCTTATGAAGCGGTCTCTATGGTGGAACAATTATTCAATATTACTCTGCCTCAGCAGAAAATCGCCCCCCCCCCCCCCCCCCTCCCCTCCCGTCAAAAAAAGAATAATGATAAAAAAATAATAATGATAACATTCGTATAAAGAGTGCCAGTCTTGTCCCTGGAGTACTGATTACTTCTTGCCATCCTGTACATACTCTGACAGTGAATCATGGAAAAAGATGCTGAAATTATTTCTAAAAACCAATCTTAGCGTCATTCAAAACGGCAAATTAGCAGCATTTAACCAAAAGTTGTAAAACATATATTTTATCGCTTTGTTCATAATTTATGAAATGTGTGTGTGTGTGTGTGTGTGTGTGTGTGTGTGTGTGTGTGTGTGTGTGTGTGTGTGTGTGTGTGTGTGTGTGTGTGTGTGTGTGTGTGTGTGTGTGTGTGGTGTGTGTGTCTGAGCGTGTGTGTGGGGGGCTGCGTGCGTGCGTGCGTGCGTGCGTGTGTGTGTGTGTGTGTGTGTGTGTGTGTGTGTGTGTGAGAGAGAGAGAGAGAGTGACAGACAGACAGACAGACAGACAGACAGACAGACAGACAGACCGAATGGTAGATTGACTCAATGTGTCCACAAAATAATGATGAAAAAAGAATACGTATTTTCGTGTCTACAAATATTTCTTGTAAGCAACATTTTGTATGTGCCAGAGTTTGGTGTGTGTGTGTGTGTGTGTGTGTGTGTGTGTGTGTGTGTGTGTGTGTGTGTGTGTGTGTGTGTGTGTGTTTATGTGTGTGTGTGTGTGTGTGTGTGTGTGTGTGTGTGTGTGTGTGTGTGTGTGTGTGTGTCAGCCCCTATAGCGGGCTACATCATCAAAACCGATTCGGATGTCGGACCTGTTGTGTGCTGGGGGGCCTGCTCTGCTTCGCCGGATATACGTCATCTTCATTCGTCACTTCCGTTCTTCTGCTTTTCTTCACCTTCGGACTTACTGCAGGCAAACTAAAATGATTTATATATATATATATATATTTTTTTTTTTTTTTTTTTTTTTGCAGACTAAAACCGATTACAAAGGGACGACTGATTGGATGTATGTGTGGATGAGGAGGGTGAGTGTTTTACGCCTTGTGTTATCAAGAAGACCAGGAGTCGTCCTGAGTTGTTGGCGAACTCAGAGTCCGTCACCATGGCGTCCACAGACAGTGACCATGCTGGCACTACTGGCCGTGCAATGCTGTCCGCTGGTCAGTTCCAGGGTCAGCATGAATCCTGGCCCTGAGTATTACCAATTCATTGCGGGCAGCTGACCATGACGACGTCATCGTCACAGATGACAAAGCTTTGGGTTAGAGGTGGCGGCAGTAACTGACATGGTGGGGGTGATTCCTTCTTTGGCCACAGACATCCAAGGCACTGCAGTCTTCCTAAGAATGTCTCCTACCATTTCAAATGATGCTGGTTTGATAATATATCCTAGGTGTAGTGTATCTGGGAGTAAGGCATGATGGGAATACCATGGGAACAAGGCATGATGGGGGAATACAATGGGAACAAGGCATGATGGGAATACCATGGGAACAAGTATGATGGGAATATAATGGGAACAAGGCTTGATGGGGGAATACAATGGGAACAAGGCATGATGGGAATACGATGGGAACAAGGCATGATGGGAATACAATGGGAACAAGGCATGATGGGAATACAATGGGAACAAGGCATGATGGGAATACGATGGGAACAACAAGGCATGATGGGAATACAATGGGAACAAGGCATGATGGGAATACGATGGGAACAAGGCATGATGGGAATACGATGGGAACAAGGCATGATGGGAATACGATGGGAACAAGGCATGATGGGAATACGATGGGAACAAGGCATGATGGGAATACAATGGGAACAGGCATGATGGGATACAATGGGACCAGGCAAGGTTTTTCACTGGTGTTTGTTTTTTCACTGGTGTTTTTGTTTCCTCCGTTGACAGCCCGTCACTCATCCAGTCCTGTGATTCAACACTCGCTTTCTCATGTCGTTCAAAAGTTAAGGCAAACATTTATAGCGATAAAACACTTTTCCAGTATTAAAGGAAGAGAGAGAGAGAGAGAGAGAGGGGGGGGGGGGGGGGGGGGAGAGGGAAAATAAAATAATAAGGGAGAGAAAGAGAAAAATAATGACCAGAAAAAAAAAGTTTGAATACGTTCGTCAGGACATCCGATCCACTTAATCCCCGGTTTCATCTAACAGGTCTAGGTTTAGGATTGTCGTACTCCGCCACCAACGTCACCGTGGGGTTTTACTTTGAACGGCACCGGGGTCTGGCGTCTGGCATCTCCAACAGTTTCGGGGCCATTGGCATTTTGACAGGGTCCGTCCTGATTCAGGTAGGTTAGGATCCAAATCAGTGTCTGTCTGTCTCTCTCTCTGTCTGTCTATCCATCTATCTATCTATCTGTCTGTCTATCTGTGTCTGTCTGTCTGTCTGCCTGCCTGTCTGTCTGTCTGTATATCTATCCATCTAATTCTATCCATCCATCCATCCATCCATCCATCCATCCATCTATCTATCTATCTATCTATCTATCTATCTATCTATCTATCTATCTATCTATCTATCTATCTGCATGTCTGTCTTTCCATCTATTTATCTATGTATCTACCTGCCCATCTATCTAGCTACCTATCAATCTAACTTTCCATCCATCTATCTAGCTATGTATCATCCATATCCATCTATCTATCTATCATCTATGTATTTGTCTATCTATCTGGCTGTCAACCCATCTGTCTATCTATCTATCCATACCCATCTAGCTACACATCTATTTATCTATCTAGCTCTAGCTCTCTGTCTGACTGTCTCTATCTATCGAAGGAGATCCATGTAAAGGCGTTTCAGCACAACATGAATCTGTTGTCAGGTCTGATGTGACAGACAGTGCTAGGGTTATCAGACACACAAACAGTGCTAGGGTTATCAGACAGACAGACAGACAATGCTAGAGTTATCAGACAGACAATGCTAGGGTCATTAATCAGACAGACAGTGCTAGGGTTATCAGTCAGACAGGCAATGCTAGGGTTATTAGTCAGACAGACAATGCTAGGGTTATCAGTCAGACAGACAATGCTAGGGTTATCAGTCAGACAGGCAATGCTAGGGTTATCAGTCAGACAGACAATGGTAGGGTTATCAGACAGACAATGCTACAAGTTATCAGTCAAACAGACAATGCTAGGGTTATCAGTCAAACAGACAATACCAGGGTTATCAGTCAGACACACAATGCTATGGTTTATCAACCAGACAGATAATGCAAGGGTTATCAACCAGACAGACAATGTTAGAGTCATCAGTCAATACTAGGCGTATCAGTCAGACAGACAATGTTAGGGTTATCAATCAGACAGACAATGGTAGGGTTATCAGACGACAATGCTAAGGTTATCAGTCAGACAGACAATGCTAGGGTTATCAATAAGTATAGCTGTGACAGACACTGCTATGGTTATCAGTCAGATAGACGCTGCTAGGGTTACTAATCACTACAGCTATGACAGACACTACTAGTGTTATCAATCAGTACAGTATGACAGAAAATGCTGGGGTTATCAATCAGTACAGCTGTTACAGACACTGCTATGGTTAACAATCAGTATAGCTGTGACAGATACTGCTAGGGTTATCAATCAGTACAGTATGACAGACACTGCTAGGGTTATCATTCAGTACAGTATGACAGACACTGCTAGGGCTATCAATCAGTACAGCTGTTACAGACACTGCTATGGTTATCAATCAGTACAGCTGTGACAGATACTGCTAGGGTTATCAATCAGTAGATTTTGACAGACAGTGTTAAGGTCATCAATCAGTACGGCTGTGACAGATACTACTATGGTTATCAATCTATACAAGTACTGCTAGGGTTATCAATCAGTACAGTTTGACAGACAATGCTAAGGTTATCAATCAGTAGAGTATGACAGGCAATGCTATGGTTATCAATCAGTACAGCTGTGACAGACACACTGCTAGGGTTATCAATCAGTACATCTGTGACAGACACTGCTGGAGTTATCAATCAGTACAGTACGACAGACACTGCTATGGTTATCAATCAGCAGAGTATGACAGGCAATGCTAGGGTTATCAATAAGTACAGCTGTGGCAGACACTGCTGGAGTTATCAGTCAGTACAGCTGAGACAGACATAGCTGGAGTTTATCAATCAGTATAGCTGTGGCAGACACTGCTGGAGTTATCAGTCAGTACAGCTGTGGCAGACACTGCTGGAGTTATCAATCAGTACAGCTGAGACAGACACTGCTGGGAGTTATCAATCAGTACAGTATGACAGACAGACACTGCTGGAGTTATCAGTCAGTACAGCTGAGACAGACACTGCTGGAGTTATCAATCAGTACAGTATGACAGACACTGCTGGAGTTATCAATACGTACAGCTGTTACAGACACTGCTGGAGTTATCAATCAGTACAGCTGTTACAGACACTGCTATGGTTAACAATCAGTACAGTATGACAGACACTGCTGGGAGTTATCAGTCAGTACAGCTGTGGCAGACACTGCTGGAGTTATCAATCAGTACAGCTGAGACAGACACTGCTGGAGTTATCAATCAGTACAGTATGACAGACACTGCTGGAGTTATCAATCAGTACAGCTGTGACAGACACTGCTAGGGTATATCAATCAGTACAGCATGACACACACTGCTGGGGGTTATCAATCAGTACAGTATGTATGACAGACACTGCTATGGTTATCAATCAGCACAGTATGACAGACACTGCTGGGGTTATCAATCAGTACAGTATGACACACACACTGCTGGAGTTATCAATCAGTACAGTATGTAAGACACTGCAGGGGTTATCAATTAGTACAGTACGACAGACATTTTAAGGTTATGAATCAGACAGACAAATGCTAGGGTTATCAATTAGCACAGCTCTGACAGACAATGCTAGGTTATCAATTAGTACAGCTCTGACAGACAATGCTAGGATTATCAATTAGCACAGCTCTGACAGACAATGCTAGGGTTATCAATTAGCACAGCTCTGACAGACAATGCTAGGGTTATCAATTAGCACAGCTGTGGCAGACACAATGCTAGGGTTATCAATTAGCACAGCTGTGAGAGACGATGCTAGGTTAAATCAGTACAGTATGACAGGCAATGCTAGGGTTATCAATCAGTACAGTGTGGCTGGCAATGTTAAGGTTATCAATCAGACAGACAATGCTAGGGTTGTCAATCAGTACATATGATACACAATGCTAGGGTTGTCAATCAGTACAGTATGACACACAATGCTAGGGTTGTCAATCAGTACAGTATGACACACACAATGCTAGGGTTGTCAATCTGTACAGTATGACACACAATGCTAGGGTTGTCAATCTGTACAGTATGACACACAATGCTAGGGTTGTCAATCAGTACGGTATGACACACAATGCTAGGGTTGTCAATCAGTACAGTATGACACACAATGGTAGGGTTGTCAATCAGTACAGTATGACACACAATGCTAATGGCAGTCAGTGCAGCTGAGCACTAGAACTGCCGACATGTTTTGAACTCCCTCGTGACTTTGAATGGATCCTCAGGGTTTTTTTTTTTTTTCTTACGGTTCTTTCTTCTCGTTTAGCTTCCCTAGCGGTGACCCTTCACTGGCTGCTTTGGATGCCATTGGCTTCAGTGTTGGAGCCCTTTTTGGAAAGAATACTAGATCAATCCAGGTTGTGCATCTCAGTTTCTCCCACGGGAAGACCGACGTGGTCAGTGTGGTTCCACTGATGCGTCCTTATCCGTGGAGGAAGGCCACGTGATGTAGTTAGAATAATATTGGACATGTCAAGGGCGCCTTCCTTCTGATCAGGAAGATCAGAACGTTTTACAATAAACACGATACACACTGATAAATGTTTCAAACGCATGATACACATCACACATTCTCCAAATAAGCGAAAGTATAAAAAGACAACGAACACCCATGCAGTTTACAATGATTAATCATTCACGGGTTTGGCGGTGTGCGCGCACACACACACACACACACACACACACACACACACACACACACACACAGAGAGAGAGAGAGAGAGAGAGAGAGAGAGAGAGAGAGAGAGAGAGAGAGAGATTTAATCCTGTGATCCCTTTTGGGGCATGAAGGACTTGAAACAAATCAAACAGAAATGAAACAAACTAAACATCCAAATTTTCCCTATAATTAACACACTGAATGTAACTTTACACAACTTTACTAAGTTTTAGAAACTTCGCTAAGTTTAGCAACACTTTTTTTACCACCACCAAGCAAACGACAATTGTTTAATACTGACTTTGTACATTTAAATTTTCTAGGTACAGTCGAACTCTGATAAGAGAAAAACTGCCAGGGGAATTTTTGGTTGTTTGTTTATCTTATCCGATGTTATCCGACGTCGAATAAGGGAACGTTTTTGAAAAATGGTTTCTCTTATCCGAGTTTTCGTTTGATTTACCGAGACCACAGAACAAATTACGTCAACACAAGTAAAATGTTTTCGCTTATCCGAGATTTTGTTTGATTGACCAAGACTTCAATAAAAATGCACACTACAAAAAAAAAGGGAGTTGTTAGTCTTTTTTATATTGACAGTCTTTGATACTCCTTTTGAAATGACATAGCTTTTTCGCTGGTGCTGTGTGTCTGTGTGTGAAGCCTGGACCCTGATGTGGTAATTTTTGCCATCGTGCACGTGTGTGTGTGTGTGTGTGTGTGTGTGTGTGTGTGTGTGTGAGAGAGAGAGAGAGAGAGAGAGAGAGAGAGAGAGAGAGAGCGACCAACCGAAAGAGAGAAAGAGAGAGAGAGAGAGAGAGCGACCAACCGACAGAGAGAGAGAGAGAGCAGCAGCCGAGAGAGAGAGAGAGAGAGAGAGAGAGAGAGAGAGAGAGAGAGAGAGAGAGAGAGAGAGAGAGAGCTGCTCTTGAACGTTTAACATACACAGACGCTGCCTGTCATAGTATGTGTCCATTTCTGCGAAAATCGGTCTCATGCCCCCAAAATTCAATTTCTAGATTTTGGCTTCATAAAGTGTGTGAATCACTTAAACACTGTATTAAAGTCGAAGTAATGAGAAAATAGAATTGTGGGTGCATAAGCCTGATTTTTGCAGAAATGGACACATATATGGATCATACTTCACTAAGACCATTGATTCTCTATCAAGGACAGGGTGGTTCAAAATACAGGACTAGTCTCCTTATGTGGAACACTTTGAAGGGGAAAAAAAAACAGCTAAAAGTCATTTTTACCCCTTTAATTTTGATTGTCAAGGGGTTTTTTGTTTGCTTGTTTGTTTCTCTTTCAGAAAAAAAATATTTGCATTTTTCTTTGGTTTTTGTATTAACTCATTAATTGTATCGCTTGCTGAACAAAAAGTGGTCAACATTAGAGGACTCTCACGCACTAGAGAACGTACGCTCACACACTTTTTAGATTCCGGAGAAAAGGCAGACAGTTGTAAAATAGTTCAAAATCACAAATTTAATAAAATCAACAACAACAACAACAACAAAATTATGGAAATGAGAAGAAAAAAAGACGACAAAGAAACAAAACCAAAATTGATTATGTTCTTTGTCATTATAGGTATAGGAGCAGCCAACCTTTGAACACTCTCTCTCTCCCTCTCCTCTCTCTCTCTCTCTTCTCTCTCCGACTTTCATTAGGACAAAAAATTTTGAAAAAAGACCGTACTCTGCTGTCAATGACTGACCAAGTTAATGAAACTGAAAAAAAAACTCAAATAATATCTATCACCCGCTCAAAGTGACCACAAAGGTATGACAAATAAATGTTCTCTTTGTTGTAGTTGAACCAAGTTAATGAAACAAACACCCTCAAATAACATCTGTCACCTGCTCAAAGTGACCACAAAGGTTTGACAAATAAATGTTCTCTATGATGAGAGTTGAACCAAGTTAATAAAACAGAAAAAACCTCAAATAACATCTGTCACCCGCTCAAAGTGACCACAAAGATTGGACAAATAAATTTTCTCTCTTTATTGGGAGTTGAACCAAAGGCGGGAAAAAGCGGATGGTGGGGCAACTAACCCCTGGATGTTTTATCTACCGCAGTGTACACCACAATCGTCGTTTGGAGAAGGGCTGCTGCGGCGTATATCTCGACATCAGTCGCCCATGATCTCAGTTCAGTGCTTTCGTTAGTGTTGAGATAATCGCCAAGGTCCAAGTAAGCATAGTTAGAGAACACCTTTGCATTGTTACACATGAAAGCCACGATTTGGGCTTGAATCTCAGGGTGGTAGTTTTCTGTGCCACAGATCTCAAAACTAATTGCTCTATAAAAAAAAAAAAAAAACAATTGCCATCCCCAATGATTCTGTTGGTTGAGAGCGGTTTGGAGAGCTTGGGCTTTGAGGCTCGAAATGGCAAAAAAACTGGGGTACGGAAGACGAAGATAATGTGATGATCTGAGACGCCATCTTTCATTTGTTGGTGTAAATACCTGTGGCTCAGGAGAATCAAAACCTGTAAGGTTTACATCGTCACTATCAACACTATGTCTTCCTGTGTCATCCTGCATGCCTATGTCACCCTGCATGCCTATGTCACCCTGCATGCCTATGTCACCCTGCATGCCTGCGTCACCCTGCATGCCTATGTCACCCTGCATGCCTGCGTCACCCTGCATGCCTATGCCACCCTGCATGCCTATGCCACCCTGCATGCCTATGTCACTCTGCATGCCTATGTCACTCTGCATGCCTATGTCACACTGCATGCCTATGTCACTCTGCATGTCTATGTCACACTGCATGTCTATTTCACACTGCATGCCTATGTCACCCTGCATGTCTATGTCACTCTGCATGCCTATGTCACTCTGCATGCCTATGTCACACTGCATGCCTATGTCACACTGCATGCCTATGTCACAATGCATGCCTATGTCGCTCTGCATGCCTATGTCACTCTGCATGCCTATGTCACTCTGCATGCCTATGTCACTCTGCATGCCTATGTCACTCTGCATGCCTATGTCACCTGCATGCCTATGTCACACTGCATGCCTATGTCACTCTGCATGCCTATGTCACTCTGCATGCCTATGTCACTCTGCATGCCTATGTCACTCTGCATGCCTATGTCACTGCATGCCTATGTCACTCTGCATGCCTATGTCACTCTGCATGCCTATGTCACTCTGCATGCCTATGTCACACTGCATGCCTATGTCACTCTGCATGCCTATGTCACTCTGCATGTCTATGTCACACTGCATACCTATGTCACCCTGCATGCCTATGTCACACTGCATGCCTATGTCACTCTGCATGACTGTTTCACTCTGCATGCCTATGTCACCCTGCATGCCTATGTCACTCTGCATGCCTATGTCACTCTGCATGACTGTTTCACCCTGCATGCCTATGTCACCCTGCATGCCTATGTCACTCTGCATGCCTATGTCACTCTGCATGCCTATGTCATTCTGCATTCCTATGTCACACTGCATGCCTATGTCACTCTGCATGCCTATGTCACTCTGCATGACTGTTTCACCCTGCATGCCTATGTCACCCTGCATGCCTATGTCACCCTGCATGCCTATGTCACTCTGCATGCCTATGTCACCTGCATGCCTATGTCACCTGCATGCCTATGTCACTCTGCATGATAATGTCACTCTGTCTTCCTGTGTCACTCTGTCTTCCTGTGTCACTCTGTCTTCACTGTGTCACTATCCTCCCTGTCTTTTCTGCCATTTTTCTCATTTTTTTTTTATTGTTCTCTTACTGAAGAACTGGGGGATTGTGGTTTGAGTCTTTGCACTAGCCAAGTGTGTGTGTGAAGGGCTTCTATGAACACAGAAAGTGGATGAACGAGAGAGACACTGGAAACACCAACCTGCAAACAGTAGGAGTTTAATGTTTGCACGCAAGCTAAGACTTCTCTGCTGGTGATCACCTTTGCCGGTTCGCCAAAGTCATCATTGTCGCAGACTCTGACTCACATGTGACTATTGCTGTTGATGATGATGTTGATGGGGCGGTGACTGGGATGTCTTCACGTGATGTCTGAAGATCGGCATCCACGTTGAAATAGACTTCATCCAGAATGTTCAGCTCTTTGAACAGCCTGGAGAGAAGTGGTTCTGGAGCAGCGATGTCAGCATTTGCAGTTTTACAGTCGCTGCCAGTCAATGCAGTAGACACAAAGCCTGCCTTTTTGAAGCCGTTTGAGATGGTGGCTGGACTAACTTGATCCCATGTTCGCTTTAGCATCATCCAAGAGTCAAGGATGCTGATTTTATACTCATCCCTTGCCATTCCTGCATCTATGTGCGCGATCAATTTCAACAGGTGTGCTGTTCAGTAGTGTACTTTGATGTTTTGTATGATTCCTTGATCGAGAGGTTGCAACTTTGACGTTGCATTGGGTGGTAGAAAACAAGAGCTCTGTAGCCTTCAACTGAAATGACTTCTCATGTGCCGAACAGTTATCCACAACCTGCAACACCTTGCGCTTTTGACAATGCATGGTTTTATCAAAGGCTGTCAGCCAGTCTCTGAAGAATTCTACATTCATCCATGCTTTGGTGTTGGCTGCATACTGAGAAGGCAGGGATTTGACGCCTGCGAAACAGCAAGGTTTTTGGAATCGTCCAATTGTCAAGAGAGGCATCTTTTCTGTGCCATCCATATTTGTGCAAACAAGAAAGGTCAATCGTTCTTTTGACTTTTTTACCGCCAAAACATTTTTTTCTCCTTTAAAAGCAAGGGTTTTGTCAGGCAACAGACGCCAAAATAGACCGCCTTCGTCGGCATTAAAAACACGTCTTTCGGCTTGTAACGGGTAAGTGTGGATTTTAGAACTTGCTCTACCCATGTGTCTGTGCTTAGTTCATCAACCGGCTCACGCTCACCAGACATTTTCTTAAAGACAATACCGTGCCTGTTTTTGAATATATGTAGCCAACCATCGCAACTGCGCCAGTCTTGTATGCCTTTTCTTCTGAAAATTCTTCCGCTTTTTGTTTGAGCAGTGGCCCACTGATGGGAACGTTATCCGACCTTGCACAGCTAAACCATTTAAGGAGAGCTTGGTCAACCTCCAGGTTCTTGGCTTGGCGAACTCGTTTCTTTGTCACATCAGTTACACTTTCAAAGTACATTGTTTTTTTTTTTTCACTTTTTTTTCATAAATATGCTTGTCAAGGTGCACTTTGCAATCTGATGGGCTTCTGCGATTACCCTCGTTTTTTATTGGGGGTTTTTCTCCACCTCATGAATTATGTCCATTTTCTCTTTCAGAGACAGCGCTTTTGGTTTTCGCTTCTCCATTTTGAAAGTGACGTAGCCCGACCTGGCTGACGATAGGGAGCCACGGTCCTTTATGACCTTTGAACTCTCTATTTTTCATGACGAATGAAAATTCTGGAATTTGGCTTGTTTGCGTAGAAGCTAGAAAGTGACGCAATCAATAAACTATGACATCATGTGGAACGTTCTTGAAAACATAGGCGCATGACGCGAAGACAGACAAGTCGAGAGGCCTTACGCTATACCGTTGGACCTATGAAAAATCTAGTTAGGAGGCAAAAAAATGTTCATGTGACAAAGTTAGAGCTATTAGGTAGGTTGTAATGATATTATTATTATTACAGTCAAACTTTAATAAGCGAAACCGCCAGGGGAATTTTTTTTTCGATTATTAGATGTTTTTGTTTGATTTACCGAGACCAATGGAAAATTCTGGAATGTGACGTCGTATGTTCCGTATGTTTAGGTCATCTGACGTCGGATAAGAGAAAGTTTTTTTTTAATGGTTTCGCTTATCCGAGTTTTCATTTGATTTACCGAGAGCAACAGAAAACTCTGGAATGTGACGTCGTATGTTCCGATTCAAGTTTCGCATATCCGAGTGTGAAAAAGACAAATTTGGTTTCCGTTAACCGAAGTTTTCCGTATCAGAGTTTTCCCTATCCAATGTAAAATTAGTCATACAAAGAACAGTTTCGGCCGGGAATAAAAAAAATTGGGTTCCCTTATCAGGAGTTTCCCTTAAGCGAGCTTATCTTAAACAGCATCGTTTCGTATAAACTGATTTCTAATGCGGTTATATTTGTTACACACACACACACACACACACACACACACACACCATATAATACAAGTCTCTAGCTTGTTATAGACAACTATAACAGACGGTTCGGTTTTACCTATGATTGTCACGGTCGATTGAGATGTGCATATTTTAGGCTTTGCTTTGTACGTGTTAACTTTGATGTGATCTTTTTGTACCAAATGACGCATGCACAAATTGGACAATGATTCCCGAGGTCTCTTTAAGGTGCCAGAATAAGTCAAAGTGTCAGAATCTCCAAATATTAATTGTTGTTATTGAACAGTAAAAACCACCAACACCCAATAGGCATATTGCAAATTTTCGGTCTATTTGTAAAACCTTTGTCAAGCATAAAAAACCAACGGCGCACTAAATGACAGCTAGACGCAAAGCATTTATATTCTGAAACTGATTATATCTCAATCCCAATTTACATGAATTCTAACTCACTGCTTTAAAATCTTAACAAAAGCCTACCAGAGGCAAAGAAAGAAAAGAAGTAAGTAATTGTTGTTATGTTCCTAATACTGTGGATGTAGCATGTGATGGCACACGATCCTTCTGGTGAGGCAGGCAGAGCTGAAACTTGTCGTCCATCAAAATTTTTCTGCGTCAGACTCCAGAACAAGATCCGAGTAGGGTAAGACAGCTAGTGGCGGGCTTTTGGAGCCTGAGATTCACATCAAGTTTTAATTTGACTGGCAAAACAAACGTTTCACATGGTATGTGATTGTAAACGTCATTGCCCGTAAAACGGAGATGACTATAGATGTGCGGTTAAGAGAGTGTACGTATCACTGTGCAGCACACGTGACATTTCCCTGGCGTTTGGTACTCTCAGATCTGGTTGGAATGGATCTCAACTTCTACGCCAGCATTGTATGTAAATGCTTATCCTATGTGGTAAAATCAGATTTGGCATCCATTGGTTACCCTTATATTTAGATTACTTTTACGTCAAACAGCTGACCGAAGCTCATAATGGATAAGATGGCAAATAGCTGTCCTTTCGTGCCCTAAACTGCTGTGCCTCGAATCGTGTTCTAGTCAATTTTACAATTTGTATGCCTCAAATCGTGTACTAGTCAGTTTTACATGTTGAATACCATTATTTTAGCAGGAAATACGAATCTCTGAATGTTGTGTAGCGTTGCAATTATCATCGACATCATAAAATGAGTCAGATATCGCGATAATGGATACATTTTTGTAAAGCACGCGGAAACAGACCAGGGTATATCATATTCTCCCATCTGGGTTGAAAGACCCTTTCGGAGAATTTTGCATAAGCAGAGGGCAAACATAAAAGTGACTGACTATAGAACAAAATTTGGCCACATGATTATAAGAATAATTCTTAGTGAGTCAATCAAAAAAAGAATAAACAAATTACAAGACAAAACACTTCGGCTTCTAAGGTCTTCATCAGAAAAGATAAACAACATTCAGGACAATGAAAACGAAGAACGAGCTTTCAACGCCCATCTTGCGCCGAAAATGAAAAGAGAAGTGTTGCTCGTTCTTCGTTTTCATCGTCCTGAATGTTGTTTATCTCGCCTGGAAAAAGATCTAAGAGGTCGAAATGCGTCGTGTGTTTTGTCTTGTGATTTGTTTATTCTTGCTTTTGGCGGTCTCTCTAAGAATTATTCTTAGAATCTGTTTCAGTTTGCGCCTGCAGTCGCCTCACTTTGAAATTGGCCACATCAAGTTATTTTGAGAAAAATATGCAACAAAGTGTAGTTGAGCATGTGAGTCAATCAAGCAAGTGAAGACACACGCAAGCAGCAGATCAAGCAGCCGGACTTGTCTTCACCACAGCACTCACCAAACAATGCCAATACGTTATCATTCTGTTTAATTAAGCTACACTTGTTTTCACAACAACATTTACCAAGCAGTACCAGTATGTTATCATTTTACTGGATCAAATGAAAAGTAATATAATATGGTAAAAATGAAGAAGATATTCATATAAACTACACATTTTTGGTCCATTGGTCAAAAGGTGATAACAGACACAGACCCGGACTAAACGTAAGTTCACACGTGAAGAAAGACAGCCTTATTTTCAAGCATGGTGCCCTTGTGACTGTGCCTCAAGACATCCTCTCCTGCGTTCTTCATCCACCCCACAGTTATCCCCCTTTCTGATCACCTCCTCTCTGATTGCACGAGCACATGTCCTTATTGTAACTATTGCCTAAATGGAAAGAAGTGATTTGGTTTGGCTCAAAGTGTGTTCCCTCATTAAATCAAAAATAGCGCTGCACTTACCTCTCAACACACGCAAGCCGGTAGAGGCTTGTTGCCCCTGAGAAGACTATGACGCGCATGCCATGTTATCCGCAGAAGACTATGTCGCGCATGCCATGGTTATCCGCAGAAGACTATGACGCGCATGCCATGGTTATCCGCAGAAGACTATGTCGCGCATGCCATGGTTATCCGCAGAAGACTATGACGCGCATGCCATGGTTATCCGCAGAAGACTATGTCGCGCATGCCATGGTTATCCGCAGAAGACTATGACGCGCATGCCATGGTTATCCGCAGAAGACTATGACGCGCGTGCCATGGTTATCCTAAGAAGACTATGACGCGCATGCCATGGTTATCCTGAGAAGACTATGACGCGCATGCCATGGTTATCCTGAGAAGACTACGATGCGCGTGCCATGGTTAATCCTAATGAAAAAAAAATATGACGCGCGTGCAATGGTTATTCTCAGCAGTCTATGACGTGCGTGCCATGGTTATCCTGAGAAGACTATGACGCAGATGCCATGGTTATCCTGATAAAAAAAAATGATGCGCGTGCCATGGTTATCCTGAGAAGACTATGACGTACGTGGCACGCGTGACAATAAGGCAGTTTCACCCATTTCGTGTTCTGTTTTCGGACTGGATAAGTAAAGGTGCATAAAGGGTAACAGGTTCCATCCTGCTGCGTTGGAGTCAACACATATAGCTATTTCCACTAGCACTGTTCTCTTAAGTGCATGCGTGTGTTTTCGTACTTGCGCTTGTTACTCATGTATGAATGGGTGTGCCCATGTGGATGATTTATGTACAGGACAGAGTGGCTTTCGAGGAGAGCGAGAGAGAGAGAGAGAGAGACAGAGACAGACAGACAGACAGAATATGATTTACTGCTATAAGCGGTGCAGCTTCATAAGCAGACGGCGCGATGAACAGTAACACAACAAAACAATTAAAACCTGGGAGCGCGGAAAGTCCGACATGGAAACCATGGCAAACAATTTTTTTTGTGTTTGTTTGTGTAGTATATCGAGACTGGTTTATTATTAGAATCACATGACTTAATTAAGTACGTTATTATGCGAGATTTGGATGTTGTACGAGATCTGTGTAACCGACTATGAAGTTTGCGGGAGACCAGAAAAATAAGCCCGTTTTAAGTTTCAACATGTCTTTGTTGATATTGTATGAAAAGGTTACAAATTGGCGACGAGGAAAATTGTGAAAGACGAGACTTCGAGTCGGCAAGTGCTTTCTTCGTTCGGCAGCAGATTAGTGGACATTTTTGTCAAACTCGTACCGGCGTCAGAGATCTAGATCTACAAAGATGGCTGCGAACATTCCCTGTGTTGGGTTCGTTTGACCCAGCAGGCAATCCTTCGAGTGTTTCGACGAGATGGGCTCGATGGAAAGAGAGCTTTTGACTTTATGTAGCAGCTAGAGGTGATGTGCAAGAAAATCAGAAGAAGCCTTTACTTCTACATTGTGCTGGACTTGAAGTGCAAATGATTTTCGAGACGTTGGAAGGAGGTGCATCCTATGACGAAGCCGTTACTGCTCTTGACACCTACTTCAAGCCCTCAAGAAACGAAACGTTCGAGAGACACGTATTTCGTCAAATGGAACAAAAAGAGGGCGAAACAACTTCACAATACGTCACAAGACTTCGTCAGCAAGCAGCAAATTGCAACTTTGACGACAAGGTGGCAGAAAACATCCGAGACCAGTGTGTTGACAAGTGTATTGACAGACGATTAAAAGCAAAACTACTGGAGAAAAAGGACTTGACCTTGCAACAGCTGTTAGAAATCTCCCAAGCCCATGAAGCAGCCCTTTCACAGTTCAAGACAATGATGGGGGGTGGTGTTTCTGAAACAGTTGTGGGTGCTGTAGGGGGTATGGGTACAAACAGTAAGAAAGGAACAAAGAATCCAAAGGTTGATATTAAGGGAACACATGGGAAAGATAAAACTTGTTTTAGATGTGGGAAGTAGTAGGTCATTTTGCTAAAGATAAGGCCTGCCCTGCAAAGGGAAAAAAACGTTTCTAAGTGCAAGAAACCTGGACATTTTGCTTGTGTATGCAAATCAAAGCCAAAGCAAGTGAACACTGTACAGAACAACACAAACAATGATGATGACTTTACATTTACTGTAGAGAATGACATTGTTTTGGTTCTGATGATGATTATGCATTTATGAATGGAAGTGGACGGAAGTGCATGATGGATGTGGTTGTTGGTGATGTATGTGTACCCATGATGGTAGATTCAGGAGCAAGCTGTAATATTGTTGATAGGCACACATGGCAAAACATGAAGATGAAGAAAGTGAAATGTCACACTACAAAGAAAGCAGACAGACAAACAAGAAAACTGTTTGCGTTTGCCCAGAAACACAACCATTGACAATTGTTGTACATTTACAGCAGATGTAAACATTTCAGGTTACACAAAGAAGAACACAGCAGAATTCATAGTGTTATTAGCTAAAGTTAGAACGGTGTCATTGTGAGACTGACAATTCACACGGATTTGGATGAAGCTTTCAAGCGAGCCATGTCACCAGCAAATGTTAGCATGGAGGATGGTGTGTTGGTGTTGTAGTTTGTGAAGAAAAGAGACAAAAAAAGTGATGGAAGGAACGGCAAAACATTCTGTGTGTGTGGGAAGAGGGGAGAAAAGAGTGTGTAATTAAGCAGGACTGGATTAAAGGACTTTACACGAAAGAAAAAGTGAGTAAAACAATTTTCAAAAACAATTGTGAAAAAAAAAATGATTAAGATGTCAGTATAATAACAATATAATGAGAGTCCAACAGCAAAAATTGAAAATGAGTGGTGTTTAAAACTAAATGGCAAAATGGAGATGGGGGGAGGACAAAATAGAGGAGATTGGGGAGTGGGGTAAAGGTGTGGAACGGGTCCGCTGTTGAGGGTTGAGGGAAGGACAGGAAGGAGTGGTTTTGTACTTTTTATTTGTTTGGCAGCAGGTGCACACACGGTGAGCACATGCCCATGTGCATGCGCGTATACATACGCGTATACATACACACCCACACATATGATGTAAGTAGGCATGGATGCATGTGGGCACTTACAATTGGGTGTTGGCGGGCGTGCGCGAGTAAACAGAGAGAGAGAGAGAGAGAGAGAGAGAGTCGATCTGTATCAATACATATGCATACGTAAGGATATATAAGAACATATTTTCGGAAATACAAAAACATGTGCACACTGACACGCGGTCACACACACACACACACACACACACACACACACACACACACACACACACACACACACACACATACACACTATATACTTTTAAACATGTAACATCAATATTTCATAACTGAATTACAGCTACAGTCAATGAACTTTTTTATACTCATACAATTTTTGTTGTGGTGGTGGTTGTTTTTTGTTTTGCTTTGATATAAAAGTATGAACATGTGTACATATAACTATAAAACACACGTACAGTCGCTCATGCGCGCCGCGCGCGCGCGCACGCACACACACACACACACACACACACACACACACACACACACACACACACACACACACACACATGCGCGCGCGCGCGCGCACACACATGCACACACAAACAACACACACTAGCGCACACGCATGCACACACACGTACACGATCGTTTAATATTACTTTTAGTAAACAGCACGCACGCACGCACACACACACACACACACACACACACACACACACACACACACACACACACACACACGTGCGCGCGCGCGTGCGCGCACGCACAAAACATACATACAATACGTGCAAAAGCATTCACGCACATGTGCACACGTGTGCATATGCATACACACGTACGAACACATACATACACACAGGCACATGTAAGTTAGAATAAATATTTTTGTAACTTACAAGATCATATTCATATACAATATGTTTCCCCCCTCCTTTATTGCTATGGTGGATATGGTGATGATGGAATTGCTGATTATGATGTTGATGACAGTGTGTGCATGTGTGTTTGTCTGGGTTCTACTGGTAGATGGGGGAGCTAAAGGAAAACATCATTGCCCCTTTGGGGAATCCCCAGCAAAGAGTACAGATGTACCAAACGGGAAAATATATGTCATAGGGTTCATCAAGTGAGCTGTGAGAGGTTAAGCTTTATCCATGACATGAGCTCAGATGTGGCATATTGCATCAAACTGCATGTATTTGTTACGCGCGCGTGCGCGCGTGTGCGTGCGCACTGATATATATGTGTGTATGTGTATATATATATATATATATTTTTTTTTTTTTTTTTTTTTTTTCTTTCCATCTCTCTCGTAACTGTCCCATTTGTCACCTGGTATTCACCGCCACCCGCCCCTTCCCTCCCATGTTTCTTCTCCTTGTAAGAAAGGAAAAGGTTACACATTTTTGCCGTTCTTGTTGTGCGTTTTGATTGACAGTTATGTATGTATGTGCATTTGTGTGTGTGTGTGTGTGTGTGTGTGTGTGTGTGTGTGTAGATGCATAACAGATTTCAAACAAAACTTAAACAGTAGATCACTCGTCATTTTGAGTCGTATTCAGGAACACAGGTTATGTCACACTAATATTGAGATACTTTGCCTTATGTAATGTGCCCAGCGAGACTCATTCAGAAATGTTATTTTATGTTCTACATTGTTTGTGTTTATTTTGTCATGTCCAAGAATTCTTTGTATACATTTTTTGTTACAACAGGTCCCAAGGTTTTCTTTGTCATATTTATGATATATTTGTGATGTACATGATGATGATCATAGCATAGTGAAAATGAGTATGGAGAGCAGATACAGCACTAGCAGTTTGAAAGAACATTATGGGAATGGATAGTTTGATGATGTCATCTCTAAATTGCCAGGGTCTGGGTAACTATGAAAAACGAAAAGATGTCTTTCAATATTTAAGGCAAAAGGAATATTCTGTATATTTTTTTTTAAGATGCACATTTTACTAAGAAATTAGAGCGGCAGATACGAACTGAATGGGGATATGAATGCTTTTTTTCTTCTAATAATAGTAGATCAAGAGGGGTTGCCATATTGTTAAATAATAATTTTGATTTCAAAATAGAACAAATAATCAAAGATACAAAAGGAAACTATATTGTTTTGGTGTTGAATACAATGGGACAACAGATTGTATTGGTGAATGTTTACGGTCCAAACCGGGATGAACCAGATTTTTTCGAGACTACAAAAATTTGATTTCAAAAAATCGATTACAAATAAAACAAAAGTATACCAACGGACCACCAACCAATCCCTACAAAAGGCTGCTATATTGCTTTGGATTAGAGAAGTGCCAAAATAACACTTGCTAGTTGGTAAAGGACGACCCGATTGTAGGTTGTCGAAAAGTTTTATAATCCACCTAAACGGGATGTTAACGCTTCAATAAAATTTTTTCGAGAAGTATAAAAACAGAATTGAAAGAAAAAAATAGGTATCCCTGAACCCCTAAGCAACAGCCGGGTTTTGGCAATGGAAACTCTGATTGTAGAAAGAGATCCAAGTAATATGTTAAACCTCTACTAGGAGTCCCCCCATAAACCAATTATAAGACGGAAAGCCCACTGAGGGGGAAAGGCCCAGACTATGCTAGAGGGAGGATTTCCAAAAATTGAAAAAAGGCGGGGGAAAAATCCCCAATAGCCCGAGAAAACTTGAACCGTCGCGAGTAGTGGGAGTGAGGAGGCAAAGAGCCGGGACAGGCAAAAAGAACAAAAAAACGTTGGTCAACACAGCCGCGTTCTGAAATTCCCCCCCGGGTTTAGCAGGTTTATTAGCTATGCTGAGGGACTGTTAGGTACCATGTGCGGTAACGCTGATATGCCTCTGTGGATATAAGTTATTACACTCTAGCTAAGTACTTATGAGTACACATTTAACAAGATAAGACAGCACACAGGGTTTTGGAGAATGGTAACTCCGTTATTGTTTGAAAGACATAATAGTAATTAGTGACCTCAATTAACGTATCGATGCACCTAGCCCCACAGCGGGCGATGAACCCACCTGCAGCAAGATTGCCTTATACCAGAGAGAAGGGTAAAAAGAATCCAGCTGACCGGATGCCCGATCATTCATGCGGTCTGATCATACTTGTTTTGGTTAGAATACACGGTTAAATGGGGAACTGGTCGTGTAGTGAGCACAAGCTATATCCCGTCGACAGCAGCAATAAAAGACAAGGGATGTATAAATACCACCTTCAACAACATTCTACAAAGCAGAAATACAAACTCTAGAGAACAAGTCTTGTATAGTGACATGACGCAAGAAAACATGATAGTTTTTGATGAGAAAAAAAAACACAATATCAAAATTAGGAAAATCAAACGACTAAGAAGATTATTTTTGCAGTCTCACGAATAAGCAAGAGGCGCATCTTGTGGAAGGAGAAACAACTTGAATAGAATAACAGCGTGGGACACCTGAAATAATCTGCGTTCATGTTTCTAACAAGGGGATTGCAGTTTGTAATCACTACCCCTACCGGTTGAGAGAAGGGGTCGAAGAAAGTCAAACTACTTCGAAAGATGACTGAGCAGGTATGCCCAGGAGACGCAGAGAGGTATCCTTTTTTGTAGAATTCATACTTTATAGCTAAACAAAAGAGAATCCCGCGAAAGAGACATTGATAAGTAGATACACAGTTTAAAAAAACATAAACCGCTTGCAAAATCGAAGACCGTGAAACATTACTCTGGGAGAACCTCTGGAAACTGGGGGGTTATCACTAAAGATGAAAGCATCTGAAGGCATTACAAAAAAGCATGCAAGAGTGGATAAAAGCCCAGGGGCAGATGGAATGACATGAAATTTCTTTAAGTTTTTCTGAGACAGTTAGGTGACTTAAGGGGTCTGGTTCGGGCGTCATTAAAACGCAGGGATTTAGTAAGGGGGAGAAATATGTCAATAAAAATCAAAAGGAGGGAGGGGAAAATTTGCATACCTAAAAATGAAAAACCTGAGGGATATTTTAGGAAATTTGGAGACTAATCTCTCACTACCTGAAACGTTAAACATATCGAATTTGATCAACGTTGTAGTGGGTATATCAAACAGGGAGAAAAAGGGATTTATCTCTAAATCGAATCCATGAAGATCAAACCGGGCGGATTTATATTTTCGGGAAAAGATACATGGGAGATAACATTCGAGAATTTTGTATGACTTAATAATCAAATTATTTAGAGTAATAAAAACACGCCATTAAGTCGGTTGGGTTCTATTTGATTTCTGAAAAAAGCTTTTGGACTCAATTAACTGTAACTAATATGGAGAAAAGGTTATTTGAATGCATTTGGCTTTGTTACGATAGGATCATAATGAAATGGATACCTGAACCTTCTAATCTATACCCTACACAGTCCACACGTTGGATCTGGAATGGAAAATTGACTTTCAAAAAGCTTTGTAGTAGCCAGATGAGGATGCCGCAAGAGGAAACCAATATCGCCCTATATTTGTTTTGTTTTTTTTGTGTTTTTTGCCTGAGATATAAGCATGCCAAAATCCGTTGAAGATAAAGAAATTAAAGGAATTCAGATATCAGAAGACAGAAACCAAAATAAAGGTAAGCAGACATTAACGTAAGCCGTTTTGACGACACCTCATTTACGTTTAGAGGGAGATCAAAAGTCATACGGAAGACTGTTCAATATACTCTAGAGGAATTTGAAGAATTCGCAGGCCGAAAGTTGAATTTTGTTTAAAAAAACTATCATGTATGTTAGGTTTAAAAAATAAAACAGCCCCAAATAAAAAATATTAGATACTTAGCTAATAAGCGCATGATATGGAATCCCCCAACAATTTAAAAATACTTGGGCTCTGGTTACTACTGACCTATCGCACTTAACAGAAATCAATACAGCAAGCAATATAGTCGAAGTACAAACCTGTTTAAAATCTGGTCTAGAAGGATCTGTACCACCACTGGGAAGAGTAGCCATCTTAAAAAATCGCTTATTTATCAAAACTTAGTATACTTATGGATATTATGCCAAATCCAACCAGATGATTATAATTAAACAATTACAGAAAATGTGTTTTTGATTTTGTGTGGGATAAAAAAACCAGATAAAAAAAAAAAAATTTATTCAGTTCATAATGTCGAAAATGGAGGCATTGGAATTCCAAATATACAAGCCTTTATTCAGGGTCTGAAATTGTCTTGGATAAGAAAACTGATGACAGGCAATTCAAAATGGAAGAAAATTAATGAAAGGCTTCATATCCAGAAATTGTGATCAGTTAAACTGCTATGGTGCTAAGAGATTTACAAATATAAATATAATCAGTTTTGGAAAGAACGTATTTAATGCTTATGATAAATTAAACACTAATGTTGAATTAGATAACAACAAAGAGATGTCTGCTGAGACCCCATATTTTTCAACAACAAATTCAAAATAAATAATAGTCATTTCTTTTTTAAAACTTGGAACCTAAAAAATGTATACCTTGTGAAAGATGTTTTTGAAAGAAAATGGAGAGTTTTTAAAACATGACGAATTTTCAGAAAAGTGGGGTCTAACAGTAATTATCTTAACTACTTTGGTTGCATTCAAGCAATCAAAGAATATGCCAGAAAAAGAAATATAATCTTCTCGAAAATAACTGTAGTAACGAAAAATAATAAATCAGTACAAATAATATTTGAAGTACACTGAAAGGAACAAAGATTTTTTACAGTTTACTCTTAGGAGAGAACATGTAATATTCGACCTAAAAGCCTTTATGAAAGTGGGAAACTCAATTTTAAGCCATATATATTAATTGGGAGACTGTTTTTAAAAAGATTAATAGAATAAAAGAAATAAAGCTTAAGGTTTTCAACTGAAACTGTGTCATGGAATTTAGTGTCAAATATCCTATTACAAAAAAAATGGGAGTAACTGATAATGATAAATGCAACTTTTGTTGCAATGAAAGAGATACTGTGCAACATTATTATGTTATGGTACTGCCCATTCTCCTCCCAGATGTTTTGGAAAGATTTTGAAAAAAAAAATAAGAGAGAAATGCAGTAACTGTGAAAGATTATCATGTTATGTTGAATTGATTTTATTTGGCACAGACGATACAACACTAACTGAAGATACTTTTTTGATCTAATTATTTTATGGGCAAAATTCTTTATTTATAAGTGCAGGATAGCTCATATAAAACCAAACTGGAAATATTTTTGACTGAGTTAACCCGTAGGTATACACTGGAAAAATATTTTACATGTATTAAATATGTGTTATCTATGATTTTAAAAACAAGAATTGGCTACCATACTCAGGCATTATTGTTTGGAGGGATAGCAATCAATATGATATGGATGATCCACTCAATCATTGTATAGATGCTGGTGTTTAAAATAACTAAAAAAAACCAAAAAAAAAAAAGGGGGGGTGGGTAGTGGGGAAATGGCGGGGGGGGGTGGGGTGTGGGGGGGGGATGGGGTGGTGGAAAGGGGGGGGGGGGGGGGGGGGGGGGGGGGGCCATACATAATTGAAATCTTACTGTGACATAATACTATGAACAGCAGAATTCAAACATGATTTTGTGTTGCTGGTATGAGGCCTTGGTAGAAAAACTACGCCGATTGCATTAACATTATAATATGGTTTGTATTTGGACATATAAGAGTGTTTATGAGACAGTAATACCAGTGCTTTTGTGTTGTGTGAAAAGAGTAACGCTGAAAGTTATTGCTGAATACCTCTTTTTTGGAAAGAAAAGAACCTTCATCGCAAGGGGAAAAAAAAAAAAAAAAAAAAAAGAATTCATAGTGGAGTAACATAAAAAGTAATGTTGTCTCCTTTTGTGGCGGCAGACTGCAGAACATAGTTGTTCTAAAACTTGGTTTGCCCTCCCGCCCCCCTCCAGATGTTAACATGTTTGAAAGGAAGTCAGGGGCAAAACCAGAAGAACTTAAAACAGAGTACATGGAAAAAGCTTGTTTTCTGGAGAGCTTGGGAAAACTGAAAGATAAACAGATCAAACTGCATGTAAAATCCCGCGTAAAGCCAGTGTTTTTGTTCAAAATGCGAGACGCGTGCCGTAGGGCTTTTTCGTCCTCTGAAAAAATTGAAAAGAAAAATCGCCAGAGCTAGAGAAGCTTGATATCATTGAACGTGCCAAGTGGTCCTACAACATGGGTTCAGTCCTATTGTTGTCGTATGTCCAAAACGAAACACAGTATTGGAAAACAGATTCGTTTTTATGCGTTGACATGAGGCAGGGCAAATGAGCAAATTGAAACGCGAAAGCATGTGCCGATTCCCGACAATCCGAGGAAACGCTAATTCTTGAGAATGAAAAAAAGCAAATGGTAGTCACTCGGTTTTTTCCCTCAAACGTGTGTGATCAAACAATGGTGTTTCCAAAACACCCAACATCGAGTTGGTGAAGATGAGAAATCGCTGTCAATTGCACACACAATTTGCGACTCATCGGGGTTTAGTTTTTCGGTACAAAGAATTGATGTTTTGGTGTTTTACATCCCACCATAAATATCCAGTATACCACTCAAAAGATACTCAGTAGACCATGCAAAGGACACTCAGGCAAATTACTCAATTCAAAATTTGTGATGATCTATCATTTACAAGGCATACACACTCAAAAATGATATCAAGGAGAAAAAAAACAAGAAAAAAACAGGACCGTAGAACGGTGATGCATGTTTTGAGACAACGACAAGAGATGGTTTGACCTTTGAACGCAGACAAGTGCGTGTACCGTATGTCATAGTTACAATTCATTTGGATTCCTGCTGTCCGGCAAAGAAAAAGGATTTTGGTCCGACAGCTATCCAACTAATTGAAGCAGTGAAAATGCGACGCGACCAACCTGGCGTGTCAAAAGAAGTCCGAAGTTTTCCTTGGGTCTGGGCGTCATTTTCAAAACACTTTTAAGTGCCTCATTCATTCCGACCTCGCAACAAAAGCCAAAGCGCTTCAGAAATTGACGCGGAAAAATGTCGTTTTTCGCTAGGGACCGGACACAAAAAATCATTTCAGCGTTTTGTAAAGATGACCTTGCCAATCAGAAAATATCCTCTCATACTTTGAATCCAGACGCAGAGACAAAGATTGGGGTCAACAGACCTCAGTCACCATAGGTTAGGTGCGTTGCTCACCAGTTCTACAGGATGTACAAAACTGGCGTGAAGCGAGTGTCATTTGGCGTGAGCGAGGCATTTTCTATTGCAAGCAGTCTAGTCTGACATGCGGACTGAAACGTAGATATTCACGTGGTACCTGAAAAATAGGCACATTAATGTGTATGGTGTGAACTCCGCTATAGTGTGGGCCTGTGAACGGTTTTCAATCAGTTCAGTATGGTTTTTGGTGTGAATTTTTTAATTACAAAAAACTTGAAACCGATCACCGACCTCTTCAGTTCCTTTATTCCTATCTGCGATCAAAACCATCAGCTGGAATTGAAAGATGGGTACTTTCAGGCTGCAGAGTTTACTCGTTTAAGGTTGAGTACAAACCAGGATCTCATAATATCGCTGACAATCTTGTCAAGACTTGTTGCAGAAAACAAAACATGTCGAGGATAGGAAAATGTTTGCGGAGGAATGCTTTATTTCTGTGCAAAAAAAAAAGCTGTTCCAACTGCAATGACAGCTCGTGAAATAGAGTAGAGTCGTCAGGAAAAGATGAAGAGCTAGGTTTAGTTCGAGAGTGCAGGTTCAGTTCATGACAGGAAAGTGGAAAAGTGGTCCTAAGTGTGGCATACAAAACACTGCGTGATGAACTTACCTGTCTTGGAAAGCTGATTTTGAGAGGAAAACTCCGCATTGTCATTCCCGAAAGGAAAAAGCCTTTGCGTGAAAGAGTGATTGAAATCGCTCATGAGGGTCACCAAGGAATTACTAGACAAAAGAAAGAGACTCCGTACAAAAAGTATGGGGTGGGGCTAGGATGGTATAAAAAGATGTTTGAAAAACAAGTTTAAATCTTGTCATGCATGTCAATTAGTCAGTCAACCCTCTGTACCAGAGCCAAATGATTCGAACCAAAATGCCAGAAGGTCCCTGGGAGGATCTTGCCATTGATCTGTTAGGACCGTTTCCTTCCGGTGATTCTGTTCTCGTAGTCGTTGACTACTTCAGCAGTATTTTTTTTTGAGATTGCTGTTTCTGAAATCTACCACTGCAGGTAGAATTATAGAAGAACTTGAAAATTTGTTCACAAGACCATGGAATACCAATCTCCATTAAATCAGACAATGGACCACAGTTTGTTTTCCACCTGAGTTCAAAGAATTCATGGCCGAAAATAACATTGAACACAGATTTTCAACACCAATTGTGGCCACAAGCCAATGGTGAAGTGGAACGCCAAAATAGAACTCTGATGAAAGCAATCAAAATTGCACAAGCTGAAGGAAAAAAACTGGAAGAAAGAGCTGAACAAATTCCTTTGGTCGTACAGAACTAACCCACACCAAAAACACAGGTGGTAAGCCCCGCTGAACTGTTTTTACAAACGAAAACTTCGAACAAAACTGCCGGGAGATTGATTCCGTTCTGAAGTTTGAAATGGATGAAAGCATTCGAGACCGGACCGAATCCAAAAAGAGATGGGAAAACAATATGCAGATGAAAAACGCAAGGCAACAAACAGTGAAATAGCTGTAGGTGATGAAGTTTTACTTCAACAAAGAAAACAAGACAAACTTTCAACAAATTTTGAACCAGAACCATACAAAGTTATTCAAAGAAATGGATCAGAAATTCTGATTGAGTCACCAGTCAGTGGTGCACAATACAAAAGAAATGTGGCACACACATGAAGAAATTCATAAGCAAAGAAGCAAACATGATGCAGAACAAAAGAGTATCTGAAAAAATAGCTGATCAGACTGACAAACATGGAGATACACAGACAGAAACTACACAATCACAAGACACACAGATAGAAACTGCACAGTCACAAATGCAACCTGTCAGACAATCCACAAGAGTGAAAAGATTACCAGAAAAGTTTCAAAGACTATGTTTGTGACTAGGTAGACATTAAAATTGATGTCATGATGTTCATTGTTTGAGTGGATAGTTATTCAATATTGTTTTAGAAATTTAATTTTTGTGCGCGGAACTATATTTCAACAAGGAGAGTGAGAGCACTAGCTGTTAAATTCAAATGTCATGCAGAATTTGGTTTTTAAAGGGGAATGAGAGAGAGAGTGAGTGAATCAGAAGGTTGTTTTAATTTTAGAGATGAGTGTAAAGAATTTAGGACTTGATGATGGTGTTTTAAAGAAAGAAAGAAAAAAAAAGAAGTTATGAGTTTTTAAAAACGCTGGTATAGGAAGTTTACTGTTTTTTAGTTAGTAATATTATTCTAAACAAATGGAGAGATTGTAAGTATATCTCGAGACTGGTTTATTATTAGAATCACATGACTTAATTAAGTACATATTTATGCAGATTTTTGGATGTTGTACGAGATCTGTGTAACCCGACTATGAGGTGTTTGCGGAGACCAGAAAAATAAGCCCGTTTTAAGTTTCCAACATGGTCTTTTGTTGATATTGGTATGACAGGTTATTACCCGTTTTTTGTTTGTGTTTTCCCCACCACTCTTGGCATCTGTTCCCCACAGTAACCGGGTCCTGTCAAACGAGCTTCGTGAACACAGACGTGAGCCCTGGTAGACACTGGCCACTCAGGTCGTGGCAGCGTGTCCACCTCATGTCCGCACGTATCAGGTCCGTGCAAGCGGTGTACTGACAGCATCTGTCTACTTCCCGTTGGCCCCTTTCTTGGATCGCTCGGTCGGTGTTTGTGTAACTGACAAACACTTCTTTCCCTTTACGGGAGACTGGCACGTTTAGTGGGTTCTTTTCTTTTTCTTCTTCTTCTGTCAGCGATGTTTTTGTCGTCCTGCTTCACATACCAGAACACAACACTTGCTGTCACCAGACATAGCCCGCATAAGTAAATTCCAGGACTAGATCGTCGGATTCGCAACATCAGCTGTATCTGTATCTGTATCTGTCAGTATAACGTTTGCTACGCAATATCCAGGAGCTCCGGCGTCCGACGGCAACGTCCAGCACATCATTGTTCGGTCGAAATACGCTGGGGTACTGTCACTTTTTTCGGAAGGATTTATCCTTGTCCGTTGTCACGCCTCGATCGTCCGTTGTAGAGACCATAATCTGTTAGGGGACGCAAAGCTTTTAACGACACTGGTGTTTAAACTACCAACAGCAAAAAAACCGATCTATCATCGAACTCGATGTCCCGTGCTCAACGTTTGGAATGAATTAGAAACTGTCACATTACAGTCATGGCCTGAAGTGTTCGTTAGCCCCTCTCGTTCACGTTAAAACACTCCACGAAACGGCGGCTCTTTCGTCCTCGTCCCTTGGTTGCTTGTCATTTCCTGGTTTCGGGCGGGGCGTGTTGACAGGGCCGTTATTACAGTGGATCACAGATTTCCTCACTCTCCATGATCCCAGTCAGTGCGCTATCAATCTGTCATGTCATCTGTCCTCTTTTTTGCTCCACAGGTTTCCCCTCAAGGTACCGTTCTTTCCTCTCCTCCTGTCCTCTTTACTCTGTACACACCGACGACTGCATTGGTACAGAAGAAACACACAGTCATTAAATATTCAGATGATACAGCCCTTGTAGACCCTTTCCAATTCTGATGTAACATATTTTGATGAAGTTTGAGCGTTTTCAGCACCTGGTGTAAAGAAAAATTATCTTGAGCTTAACGTCAAAAAAAAAAAATGTCGGAAAGAGATGATCATAGATTTTAGGAAAGCGGCGGAAAATATTATGTGCTGATCTTTACATTGATTGGAGAAAAAATGGAACGGGTAGAGGAATACAAATATCTGGGCACAACATTAGACAATAAGCTCACTTTCAATACACACACACCAGGTCCGCATACAAAAAATGCCAAACCAGAATGCATTTCCTACGCAAAATTGAGGAATCTCTGCATGTCCAGCCAAAAATTCTTAAAACATTTTACAGGATTTTATTGAGTCTGTCTTGACTTTTTCATGCATTTGCTGGTATGGAAACTCTTAATTTGAAAACAGCAAACTCTTGGATAGCGTTGTGAACATCTGCGGCAAGATTGTTGGTGAGAGACAGGAGAGTATGAGTGAGTGTATGAAAGGCGTGCGGTCAACAAGGGCTCGTGCGATTGTTAGTGACAGTGGGCATACGCTTGCGCGACAGTTTTGTGCTCCTTCCATCAGGCAGACGATTTTGTGTCCCAGAGCTAAGCTGATGCGCACAAAAAAAAGAGCTTTTGTGTTCAAATCCATTGCGCTTTTAAACAAACCACAGCGTGTAAGAAGAGGCGGGGGGATCACCTGTGACACAAGCATGTGCGCGGGTGTGTATTATGTCCGTGAGCAAGCGGGAAAGTATAGATGCTGGAGTGTGGGTGTGTGTTGTTGTGTTTGTGTGTGTGCATGTGTGGAAACAGTGAGTGTGAAATGTCTGGAACAGTGAGGGAATGGAATGTCTGGAATATGATTTATGACAATGATTTTTCTTAATCTCTCCCTCATCTCCTCTCTCTCGCTCATCATCTCTCTCTCCTCATCTCTTCTCTCTCCTCTCTCTCTCTCCTTTATTTGCACTACCAAAAAGGAGAAAGATTGAAATTCCCATTTGGTGTTACACGCATGTTTATTGTTTGTAAGTAATTTTAATTTTCCAGTGTCACGTTTGTAACTATAAATATGTATGTCTTAACTTTTAGGGCAGCGAGAAACCCTTTCGCTACGCTTCTTGGCACGTGACGAATAGAGATAGTGAGAGAAGGCACTCCGCCCGCGCGCGCGCGTGGCGTTGTTGTGTGTTGTGTGTGTGTTTGTGTGTGTGTGTGATGTGTGGTGTGTGTGTGTGTTGTGTGTGTGCAGCCCCTGCAACAGTCCTACAGTAAGTGTTCAGTTCACGCACTCCACCCGACATCCCCCATTGTGAAGGTTAAAAAACAACAAGAAAGCCCTGTGTGTGTGTGTGTACGTGTGTGTGGGTGTGTGCGCGCGCGCACGCTCGCGTCGCGCGGTGCTGTATGTGTGTGTGTGGGTGTGTGTGTGTGTTGCGGCGCAGCTCTGACATAGTCATACAGTAAGTGTTCCCACCAACTCCACTCCCAATACCCATCGTGAAAGACCCTCTCTCGTCTGCACCTTGGTGTGTGCAGGATTGTTGCGGCACATTTCATTCACATGTGCATGTTGTGTGCGGATGTGTCAGGCCATGATAGAAACCTTCAGTGTCATCGGAACGTTCTTACTCCTTGGTGCAATTCACCTTCCATTCACTTCTTCTTCTCGGCATGTTTTACCGACCTACCATTATGAGGGCAAGGCCGTGGGCCATTGTTTGGAAGAACATACACGGCCTGGAGCAAAACAAACCCATTGGTCTTCCGGAGAAAAATGTTGGAATAGCCCCACTTGGACAGCGACAACCATAGCACGTCCAGTGAAACAAACTGCAGAAGTCGTAGACTACTGTCGGTGCAAGAACAGAATGGCTGTCCACGGGGATCCACACGTGTCACCCAGAAGCTTCTCATGACACATCGCTTTCGCTGCCTATGACATCCCCTATTGGCCGGCCCATGAAGGTCCAAAACGAACACACTCAGGGAACCAATGTACAAGGAAAATTCGAAGAATAGTTCGGCAAACAACCTTAACCTCCACAGCACAGCGGTTATGCAGCCATGCCCACGCCACCACATTGAAACTGACCAGCTGCTGGACCAATTCGCCCCTGAGACTGAAGCCCATTTACCAGCAGGAGGAAAGAGCCAACCACAGAGGGCAAATGACCTTCCACACCATCCTGTTGCCCGAAGGCCCAGTTTCCCAGTCACCCCCCTATCCAAGAACAACCCGTGACCCAGAATCTCTGATGGCCCCGATACGTCACCTCATCACGTTCACGCCAGTCATCCTCTGGCTGTACCATCTTATGCGTTCAGAATGGCAAGCAGCTTTCTTGCCAGCCAACTCCCCTTGTAGTACCTCTACTGAAGCTGCAACGAAAGCAAGACTTCATGAACGGGTTCATTGAACACTTACACCGCTCAACTAACAACACAGAGGAAAAATTCTTCTGTAGAGTGGTAGAGCAGAAAGACAACTGGTGTTTTGGAGAATGGGACCGTACCTGGGCTGCTGTCTGACATGCCTTCATTTGCTGCACTGTGCCAGCTCATTTGTGTCCATGGTCCATATAGCACAGTGTGTTCCTCCTCCACCTGCCAGAGTCCTGCAGCCCATGGGCACTTTCATCTTAACTCGTCCTGATGGCCCTTCCCCCTGACAGGCGGCAACGCTGCTGATGGGCTGTCGTGCTTGCATGAGGGTGCCAGTACCACTTGAGGCCATCGTTTGTGGTTCATTATGTTTCATTGGTGTTCGTCAGAAATTGACGCATAAAGGACAGGGGGAAATCCAGTGGTTGGTTAATGCTGACAGATCATAACGCAGATATTAAAACAGAGAGCTGAAGCGGACAAAAAAGAAAAATGAAGGCAAGATGGGAACAAAAGGGAAACAGAAGCACAGAAAGGCACTGTCATACCAAGCTTCAAGCAGTGTTCTCTACACAGTTTAAAGGTCGATACCGTATCAACTTTCTTATGCCAGAACCGTTTTCTATTTGTGTAATGTAGACGGTTCATCTACCAGATGGCAGAGTGTAACATCCGTCATGTCCCCATATCGTTCCCTCTTTCCCTCCGCGCGTCCTGTCACCACTTTTTTTTATTGCAAAAATATGGCGTTTGGGCAAAGTCTCGATGATAGCTCCACATGGTGTGGGGTTGTTTAACAGGACTGAAGCGATGCTTACCCCTTAGCAATGGAAGATAATCGAGACCCCAAACCAATCAGAATCCCTTATACACAAGGCTAGAAGGACCGGTTCCCATTTGTTACTGTCTCTTCAAAGAACGTGTGCGGAGGGGTGGGGGGAGGCGGGGCATCTTGTGTTTCTGCCACCTGTTTCACGTCAAGGGATGCTTCAAGCTTACAAACGATGGCCCCCCCCCAAAAAGAACAGCTTTTCACACCCAGTGACGGGAGACCGGTGGAAACACAGAGCATTGCTTCCTCATCACCGCTTTCCATTCCAGCTATTACGACGTGAATGGGAAGCGGCGCCTATTGTGGTGGAAGGACCGCTTCGGGAGGCAACCAGATTAATGAATTCCACTGAATAATTTAAACGGAAAAAAAACGACTAAAA
>JADBJO010000913.1:347500-531586 GCA_016801955.1 Conus betulinus | reverse complement strand
GCCAGGAGCGCAGATACAGCCAGCCGTGTCTCCCTGATGAGTTTCCGACCCAGCGGACGAAAGGCCTCGGAGCAGGCAATACAAATATATCTGCCTTTAAAAGGGATTGCGATGGTTCCCTTATGCAGCCAGTGAAGAGTTTCATATTTTCTTAATTTCATTTTCCCAGTTTTTTACATCTTCAACCTCCTGCTGCCCCCCCCCCCCCCCCCCCCCCCCCCCCCCCCCCCCGTAAGTTCAAAGTTTTACCAACCCTCTCTCTTACTAGTGGTGGAAGGAGCAACTTCCAGTACTAGTCATCAAAGAAATGTTTATTGTTTCGGGTATTGATAAAATACTGAGGAATGGCTCTGAGATAATTTTTCTTAGGCCTGTACTCTTAATTAAAAGTACTTATAGTTCCGAGATACAGAATTGAAGAGAGAAGTTCAAACATTCAACATTCGATTGAACAACAGGGAACTGACACAAGTTAAGTGCACTTTCACACATCAACTTTTATTACTTATACATAGATAAGAAATGGCATGTCACTTCCATAGACTGTGTTTCAGTTCTCATTGGACTACCACAATGAGGGGGCCTTCCTCACTCCTACTTTACTCGCTTGCACTCTGTGCAGCAAGCTTAAGTTGGCATACAGGGGTTCTGTCTAAGTTACACTGAATGTATATGGTTATTATATCCATCCACCCTGCTTGCTAACACCCAGTGCTGTAGCCAGAGTGGTACTCATAGACAGGTTCTCACTGTTTCATCATAAAGTGAGGGTAAGGGTCTGATGGGTTTGAGTCCAGGTGGTAAGCAAACTTAGCTTTGCTTCGGAGAGAATAGTTGATCTCTCCTGTGGCTGGTGACTGCCCCACTGGTGTAGATTGGTTGTCTGGTGTCGCCCCCCCGGTTTACAGTGAAGCCATGGTGTCTGGCGTTCCCCTGGTTTTGGCGAAGTCCCAGCTTCTGGTTCAACCGCAATGTGTAGCGTGACCAGGATCCCAGTTCTGCGATAAAGAGAACTTGATCTGTAGATGAGAATCTGATGGCTGGGTTGTGTCAAGTGCACACATTTACCCTTTTCCTCTTTCTTTCAGAGGAGGTGTGAGACTCAGCCAGCAAAGTTTTCTCTATGGTAGAGTTTCTGCTATAACTATTAATCTCCACTTTTGTTTAAAGGCTAAGTTAAGCGTTACAAAAGGGGTAGGGAGACAGTAATACAATGTTACACAGTTTTAGTCAAACACTCTTCCATGTTTCACAAATTAAATCACACTGACTTGGGCTATACTTAGTCCAAGTACACATGTGGTGTAGACTTAAAGTCATACACTACAAATCATTCCAATAATCACCAGTATTTATAAATCAGAGTAGCAGTTTTTACCTAGCACAGGCATACTGTTTTCCTGATCAAAGTTAATCATGTAATTATCTTAACAGACAGAACTGCATACTGGCAAAAGCCAAGATGCACACAAAGAACAGTGGTCAGATTGGTAACAAAGAATCATAACCACTGGGAGAGAGCTTTTGCCATATTATGGCAAGCAAACTACTACACAGAATAATCATTCATCAGTTTGATAAATGCCGCTAAGCATTTGTACAAAGTTACAATGTTAATACACACAGCATACATAAAATCAATACATAGATTCAAAAATGTAAACAGAGTTCCAACTCACTTTTCCTGGGAATGAACAGTGAATGACTTGAGATCAAAGAGTTACCAAGAGTTTACTAGGCCTTCTCTGTCCCTTTGTCTTCCTCCGTTCTTGACTACAGGCAGTCCTGAGGGGTCAGTGAAGTTGTGACCCTGGGTGCCTGGTATATGAATTCCACACTTGCCAATCAAATTTTGGCAACCTGTCATTCACCCATCAGGGGTGAGAGGGGGAGGGATTTAGTCTTGTCACCAATCACCTCGGGAATTGTTTGAACCTAATCGGCACCAGTTAATTTATCGTCCGTATAGGTGTCCGCGAGCAGGGGTAGGTGTCTGCGAGCACGGGGACCATAGGTATGAGGGGGGGGGGGGGGGGGGGGGGGGGAGGGAGGGGGGGGGAGGGAGGTTTGACAATTGCCTTTGTGTCAATTACAGCAGGGGGGGTGGGGGGTGGGGGGGGGGGTGGAGAGCGCGACAACATGCCTTTGTGTCACTTAGTGTGAGACGGGCTATTGTGTGGGCTATTGTTAGAACGCACATCCCACGCTGCTTAGTATCACCCAGCATGGGAAGGGAGGTAGGCCGATAAGAACGAAAGGCGTCACGCATTTACCGTGACGCAATTTTTCTTGTAGCAGATAGTCGAAGCCGTGCGACTCACATTGTTCTAAGAGGGGGGGGGGGGGGGGGGGGGGGGGGGGGGGGGGGGGGGGGGGGAGGGGGAGAGTGGGGCACAGATTTGAAATCTATTCTGGGGTTTGGTGTTTTAGTGGGACCGATGGATGGTGTTGTCAAGCGTCACGTCACAGTTGCCAAAAAAAAAAAAAAAAAGAGAAAGAGAGAGAGAGAGGGAGAGAGATTTCGCAGTATCTCCTGCACACAAGAACGAACAATGCTTTTCACACCGGTGGACTTTCAGTGGCAAAACCAAAGAGCAAAGAGTCTCAAGTGTGGCAGGATCTATAGGAAACATCCTGCTGTTGTTCATGTGAATGTTCCTCTCGGTGCTGAACCCGACAATGTCGTTTCTGTTCCTGGAGACGGTAACTGCTTTTTTCAGATCCATGAGCAACATTGTTCTAGGGACTGAAACACACACACACACACACACACACACACACACGCACGCACACGCGCGCGCGCACACACACACACACACACACTCTGGCAACGTATACAACGTATACATCTGAGCTTAGGCAAGCCACGGGCATTACTGTTGACGAAAAGTCTGTATCTGCAAGGCCGTCTTTCTTCCCTACACCACCCTGGGAACTTCAAAGGGCCAATTTGATATTAACCACACTGATTTAAAAAGAAGGACAATATAAATATAGTGGCAAGCAATGCCAAACTTCATATTGAAGAGAAATATCCAAATCATTTAAAAGTATACACAGATGGGTCATTAATTCAAAAGAATGCGGGCTCTGCTTATTTGATACCTGATTTAAAAGTAGAGAAATGTTTTTCACTAGGGAAAAATAAATCGGTTTTTACTGCGGAACTTACTGCAATATAATATTATTAATGGCGTTAAAGGACTACAAGAGCCACATTTTTTTATTGCTGTAAAAACATTCTGTTTGTATCAACAACTACACACATAGGAAGAAAATCTGCCATACACAATCGTAAATGTTTTTATTTTAATAAAAACTCTTTTTACACACCTGAAAAATTATCCCGAACGCTGAAAACCGGAAGTGACGTCGTTTTTGGAACTGTATGGAGACCTGCGGGAACATAGTCTGCTGAGAAGTGCCAACAAACCAGTTGCAGCCGCCTTATAGTCCCTACCATGGCGCATAATGATCATGCGTACACCTCGCTCAGTTCGGAAAACGTCCCAAAGAAGACAAAAGGCGAACAGGGGGATACTGTTGTGTAGCTGAATGCAACAGTTCGCACAGTCTAAATTTCCCACGATCGGTAAACGTCCCCAAAGAATTAAAGGCGAAGATCAGGGGATAATGTTGTGTGAAAGCTGAATGCAACAGTTCGCACAGTCTAAATTTCCCACGATCTATATTTCAAGTACTTTTTGTGTTGATTCAAAGTCTGTGCTTCAGGCACTGAAATCATTAAAACTGAAGAGAATAGATCAGAAATGATAATTGAAAAAATTAGCTGTAAATTCATACTCTCTCTATACAAGGCACGGCAATTACTTTCTGCTGGATACCGTCACACTGTTCATTTTATTATGGATGGATTTTCCACTTACGGTTCAAGAACAATATAGTATAGTGGAATCATTTGCTTGGAACCATTTCCAGAATTCCTTCAGAAAGTCTCACAAAAAGCTTATTTACACAGATTTTTAGTATTGCAAACTTAAAAAACACACTCCCACATTAGCAGGAAGTTATCGTCCCTTATGTATAGGTGGAAAGTCGATGCTTTTACAACAAAATTTAGTAAAAAAAAAATGCCTCATGTGTTTGTGGACAGAGCATCACAGTTGATCATATTATCTCATGTGCCGCTATCAAACAATTTACCCCCATACTTTCTACATATACTATTACAAATATTTTCGAATCACCAGCTTAACCTATGAATTCTTTCTTTCTTTATCAAAGAGTCCAATAAGTAAGTACTTATAGTTTCTTACATTTATTTACTCATACTTATGAGGTTACTTTTAAGTGAATCAATCATTAACCTACTACTAAATTTACATAATATATACGAAAGGACCATCCTTATCCGTCCCCTACCTCTTACTGTACTCTCCCATATCAAAACCATTGTAGCTTTCTAGCTGTATCACGAGAGTGGTAAATGGGCCACTGGAGTTGAAATTTTTGCAGCCACTACAATTCTGAATACAGACTTATTTGTTTTTACAGTTCAGGTCAAATGGTTTCCAACCTCTGTTGCTGAAATACTCTCCACTCAACTTTCCTCTCTTCCAGAAACTGACAAAGCAATCTACATATCCAATTCACACCACCATTTTCAACCTGTCCCTAGTGTAGCACACTAGGATTAAAGAAACTGTCCAAGTCTGCTTGGGTGAATTTCTGGGGGGTTCATGCTTGCTGCATGTCTCTGTCGTCATTGACAAGTGTTCTTTATCATAGATAGACAAAGAAGTACTGTTTTGCCAAGATGTTTTACAAAAAGATTACAATTTTTGTTCAATTTTCATCAACATACTTTGAACCGTATGGTCTCTCCCATTCTCTTTCACTCCATCTCTTTCCTTATGTGCAATTTACATCCTTTGACGTGTGTGTGTGTGTGTGTGTGTGTGTGTGTGTGTGTGTGTGTGTGTGTGTGTGTGAATTTTGGAATTGCTCTCATGTTGAAAACGTCATGTCATTAGGACCGTTTGCCCCACTCTCAGCCTCTCTCTCTCTCTCTCTCTCTCTCTCTCTCTCTCTCTCTCTCATGTGCGTGTGTGTGTGTGTGTGTGTGTGTGTGTGTGTGTGTGTGTGTGTGTGTGTGTGTGTGAATTTTGGAATTGCTTTCATGTTTGAAACGTCATATCATTAGGACGTTTGTCCCACTCGCAGCCTCTCTCTCTCTCTCTCTCTCTCTCTCTCTCTCTCTCTCTCTCTCTCTCTCTCTCTCTCTCTCTCTCATGTGTGTGTGTGTGTGTGTGTGTGTGTGTGTGTGTGTGTGTGTGTGTGTGAATTTTGGAATTGCTGTCATGTTGAAACGTCATATCATATCATCCCACTCTCTCTCTCTCTCTCTCTCTCTCTCTCTCTCTCTCTCTCTCTCTCTCTCATGTGTGTGTGTGTGTGTGTGTGTGTGTGTGTGTGTGTGTGTGTGTGTGTGTGTGCGGGCGCAAAATGTTTAGCACAAAATATAACAGGCCAACATTTGGCCATTGAATTACAAAGACCATTAGTTTCAGTTTAAAAATTGCTTAACGATTACCTTTGACGCAGTCTTTCACGATTTGGGAACCAAAAGGCGTGTGTTTCTTTTAAATGTTCGTTTTCCGACGCATGTATTTTCGTTTTTCCTTCGGATCTCTTTTTTTTTTTTTCCATTTATTTATTTTATTTTATTTTTTTGTATTGCGTTCGTCTGTTTGCTGTAAGTTTGTATATCTGATTGTTTGTTGGAGTTCTACCTTGTTAATTTTTGTTTGTATGTTTTAGACGTATTGTTTCTAAACCAGATACGTTATGGCAGGTGTTTCGTCTCCAGTTTTCTAATACAAATTCATAAGAAAGTTCAAAGTATAGTTGATTTTTTTTTGTTCGAGTTCTACTTTTTTTTCTTTTTGTTTGTTTGTTTTTATATTCTTGACGTTTTGCTTCTGAGCGCAGATACGTTATGGCAGGTGTTTCGTCTTCAGTTTTCTAGTATAAATTCATAACAAAGTTCAAAGTATATTTTATTGTTTTGTTCGAGTTCTACCTTGTTAATTTTTGTTTGAATATTTTAGACGTTTTGTTTCTGAGCGCAGATACGTTATGGCAGGTGTTTCGTCTTCAATTTTCAGGTAATAAATTCGTAACAAAACTTCAAAGGCGTGATAGGCTTACATATTTATGCAAAAATGCATTTATGTGCGAGCTTACGGCCAGACGAGAGACTGTTCTTTTCTCAATGTTCTCCAAATTCCCAGTTGATAAAACATCGAAAAGGATAGGTAGACTACTGCTATTTTTAAAGTTTAGATAGACCTAGATCATAGACATACAGAAATCTATATTTAAACACGTGTGTACGCGCGCGGGTTTAAAATCTCATTTAGGGATCAGAGAGATTATTGTCCAATGTACAGTTAAAAAAATAATTAGGACTGAAGGAAATCAACAATGGATATTTCTTCTAATATTTTAAAGACGAAAAATACGCTGTGTGATTTACTTTCGCTGAAAAACAACCAGCAGCCTATTGTAAAAAACGTGTAATTTTGGATGCAGTTTTGGGACATCAATATTAGGCCTACATCTACGGCCAAATAAGCCACAGACAGTGTAAGAGGTTCTTCAGCTTTTTTGTCATCATTGAAATAAATGAATAGCTCAAATATGCCCGATTTCAAATTTTCTGACGAAAGGCATGATAAACAAAACAACAATTAAGAAAGGCGGTCAAGGTGTTTATGTATTTGTGTGTGCTTTTTTTCTTCTTTATACAAATGACCGTTTGTGAGGCCAGGTGAACTATTTTTTGTATTTAACGCCAACTATTTATTTAAAACATGACAATTTTAAAGTAACTAACAGATTGTTGCAAATTGTCCTTTTTTCACATATTTTTTGTGTAATTGTTAGCAAGATTGACTATCGGAGTTTAACTGCTATTCCATGTTTTTTTCTTTGCCTTTACTAAAAAAAAAAAAGAAAAGTAATATAAATAAGCTTAATCGTTCAGGGCAGTACAAACTTTCGTGGTTTAAAAGTGTGCTACAATTCAGTTGTAACTCTGTGTGTATACAAAAAATGTGTGTGTGTATGTGTGTGTGTGTGTGTGTGTGTGCGTGCGTGCGTGCGTGCGTGCGTGAGTGCGTGCGAGCGTGCGTGCGTGCGCGCGCGCGCGCGCGCGCGCGTGTGTGTGTGTGTGTTATTCTTTTGTGAATGATGTTCATGCCTCTAACTTACCAAGAAAATGAATAAAGCAGTTGAGAATCTGTTCTGGAGGTATACAGACTGCAGTGTGTGAGTGTGTGAAAGTATGTACTGAAATCGTAACTACTACACACAGTATCAGACAATGCCATATGGGGGTAATGCGCTGCCTTGGCGGAGGTCTGCTGCTCTCTGAGTGCTTTCCTCATTTAGACTGTTTTTACTGCTGATGGATGAGGATGAGGATGGTGTAGATGATGCTATGGAGGTCCATTTTGGAATGAGACTACTTGTCTGGGCTGTACTCGACGCTTACTGTCAGAATATCCCAGTTTCAACCAGGCCGGAGAAACTACAGACACCAGCAGTGTTGGTCAAGTAATTAGAGCAGCACTCTCACTCGCAACCGTAAAGTGGATGAAACTCGACTGCATGGTCCCAGTCTTTCCATTAAGCCCATAGTACGCTCACTCTGGGTAGGAGTCGTTCAGAGTAGAAAAACCCGCAATGCCTCTGATAGATGCGAACCCTGGACCTCCTGGCCCACAGTGTGCGACGCTAACCACTGCACCACGGTGGCTGGTCGCTAGCCTCCCTTCCTATATTCGCTTGATTGCATAGTTGAGCAGTGGAGGGGTGGAATGGTGGGTGGGTTGTCGATGCAGGCTAGCACAGATTTACCCTCTGATCTTACACCTGTTTGATTGCAGTTGGAGGAGGGAGGTCTTACTGCTGCATGATTACATAGAGGAAGGAGGGGGGTGTCTGTACACGATCGTCTTGATTTACCCTGTTTACACCAACTTGATTGCACAAGAGAGAAGGAGGCGAGGGAAGAGGGTTAGCACAAGCTAGCCCAGATCTACACTCTTTCTTACACTAACGAGGTTGTTAAAATGACGAAAAATAAATTGTGCATTTTGTTCAGATGAAGGACAAGATACATGTTTTTGATTTTTTTTTTTTTTAATTCATTGTCCCCATCGATTTAATAATCCGACGTCTGAATACAAAGGAAAGTTTCTGTCCCGGCAGCACTAAGTATTCTAAACTCTGAAAGTATGTAATTTCACAAAGATTTCAATTTCCTGTGCTTAGGATGAAAGCTGCTGTTACAGGCTCTCCGTTTGAGATAATTTTCTCTCTGATACAGGTTTTCTAAGGACGACTGAAGCATTTACTGAACAACAGTTTTGCGAGAAGAGCGATGCGATTGAAATAACACGTTCCATTCTATACGTCTTTGTGTCATGTCTTATCTGTTGTCTTGTTATTCTAGCTGTGGAAGTGTGATCTGGGATGGAGAGAAATACAGGCAGGCTAGGCCAGATGTACTCTTCTTGTTACTCCAACTTGATCGCACAGTGGAAGGGGGAGAGGCAGGGGATCGGAGTGGGGTGAGGGGGTGAATATAAGCTAGCCCATATTTGCCTTCAAAGGCAGAAAAGTCTTCTATTTCTATCACACACAGCCGGTATTTACATCGCACACAACTATTACGTTTCTACTCATTTACGTTGCTAATATCCATGAACTAGCATTATTACAACGGTGGTGGTGCACAGCAGCAGCATTGGTGCTGGGCATTCATCAATGTCTCGTATCTGCGAGAGGCGGCTTGAAGTATTGTACAGTTTTTGTGTGATCTCCACTAGGATGCAATAGTCCAAAAGAAGAAAGCCTGCACTGGGTGTTACACCTAGTTTCAGTTTCATCAAGGAAACATCGCTGCGTGTGGACAAGTGCAAATACGCTAAACCACGTCTGCTAAGTTTTGAGACCACACGTACTGTGCATGATTTAAAGCTGCTGGATAAATGAATTAATGACTAAGATGAAAGAATTCAAGAAGAGGGTCTTGTGGCTACGACTTTGCCGATGACTGACCTACGCGTCAGCCCAACGCACTGGTGAGACTTGTATACCTACCTAACTAACATTGGTAAGGTAGGTAAGGTTGCTCATAGCCCAACCGACCACAAAGGGCCATGTCAGAGCTGTCACCACGTTGATGTCAACTCACAAGTCACTAATTCACACCACCCTTTGAAATACATCTTCTAAAAAACACATCCGAAATTTTGTTTAAAAAGTCTTTCCACTGTAAACTCTCAGATCAGATGAAAAATGTTAATCTCTTTCAGAAATTCAAAGATCACAACAAGTGGGACATCTCTGAACAATGTTTTCATGGAGTCTGCTGTAAAACGTTTATGTCTCACGTCATGCAAGTCCCATCACTCTGAAAGAATATGTTTCATTATGAGTGGTACATGACATGGAATGCACCACGGTGCTTCTTCACTATTTAAAAGGTACGAACGAGTTAAAACAAATGGCCAGTGTGCAGCCAGCATAAAACCGTTTCTTCTTTGCGACCACCAGAAGTAGATCAGAGGAACTCTCAGATTTGTACGGAAAAGTTTGTTATCCGTCTGTGTATTCCAGTCCTCCTTCCAGAGGTCTCTGACATAATTATTAACTTTCAGACTTAAATCTGAGTAGGGGATAGATATGTCAGACAGTTTCCTAGTTGTGGCATTCTTGGCCAAACGATCACCCATTTCATTTCCCCCGATGCCATCATGACCGGGAACCCAAGCAAGAACAAAGTTGTGCTTTAGACGAGGTAAATAGTTTAAAAAAAAAAAAAAAAAAATTAGCATGATGTAGATTACGTCCAGCTATGGCCTCCAAAGTTGACAGCGAATTAGACCAAATTGAAAATGAAATGAGACAAGGAACAGTAAACAAGTGGGGTAATTTTTGCTCCCATAAGAAAACCTAACACAGAGTAACTTTTATTCAAGACAGGCACAGCCTTTTAAAACTTGAATAAAGTCAGGCAAATATACAAAGACGAACAATCTAATGGTGGTGTGGAAAATAAACAAACAAACGCATGCCAACAACTCAACTGTTTTCATAGCAGATTTGGACTTAACGATGGGGAGGGAGACGGGGAAATATGAAGAAGCTGGGAACATGAAATTAAGAAAATAAAACTACATATATGAAAACTCTTTTCTAGTTGCATAAGGGAAACATCGTGATCTCTTTTGAAGACAGATACACTTCTATTGCCTGCTTCGAAGCCTTTCATTCGCCGGATCGAATCTCATCGGAGAGAGACGTCTGGATGTGTCGGCTCTCCTGGCGTCAAATAGAGACACACCACAGTCCATAATACCGTGGTGTTCTCACCACCAAGGGTTCAAAAAAGAATCCAATAGCACCCCCAAAACAGCCAGTGAAGGGTATAGTAATGAAATCAAACGAAAGTGTGGGGAAGAAAAAAAAAAGTTGCTGAAAAAATAAAGACATTATGCAAATAGTATAAAATGTAGGGAACAATCTTTGAGCCTACTCTTGAGGATCCACCCAAGGATGCAAGGGAGATCAAAAGACAAACACAAAGACGGACAGAAACAAATACTGCATATGAAGTCCAAACGGAGGAATATAGTTGATTTTTTTTTTTCAAATTTACTTTAAGGATTAAAAGCTGTCATATGCAGTATTTTCCTGTTCAGAGAGCAGTCTGAGATAATAATTCAAGGATAGTTTCAGCCTGCAGCTGGATTGATGAGGGTTCGCTTGCCTCCGAATACAGGCTGTGCACAGTTCAGAACGCACCAAGGCTCTGTAGAGGTGCAGCAAAGTTTTCTTATCAGCGCCCCAGTCTATGTGCTACGACCCACAGAATGTTCAGCGCTTTTAGGCAAGAAGTTTTTTAAGTGTTTAACGTGACTTTAAACAAACAAACAAACAAACAAACAACCAACCAACCCAGCTTTTGGTCGAAAATACCTCCCAGAAATTTGGCCTCTTTACAGCTGAAATGGGGGGTTTCCTTGTTTGGATTTCAGGATCAGCAAAGAAAATTATGGAAGTGAATGCACTGTCTTGGTATCAGAAAAATGTAGAGCCTGCACTGAACACTTGGGTACAAGCTTCCAGTTGCGTAGAGGGCGAATCATCTAGAAACAGTGTACAGTCTGAACCCTGTTGAACTGAATTAACAATTATGTTAATTTTTATGCGAAAGATGGCAGGAGATAGTAAGCTCCCTTGTGGAACATTCAACTCTGCTTGTGAACATCAGAGAGAGTGGTTCCAACCCGAACCTGAAACTGTCGTTCTGCCAAAAAAAAAATCTTGAACGAAAAGAGGAAGATGACCTAAAAAAAACCAAGATCATGGATATCATAAAGTATCCCAGACTTCCAGGTGGTGTCGTAGGCTTTCTCCAAGTCAAACGAAATAGCTACTGTGTGCTGTTTATTTTAAAGCGTAGATTCCAGACGGATCAAAAGATCCACTGTAGTTCGATGTTTGCAGAAACCACACTGTTCTTTCGCCAGAAGGCCGTCGGTTTCGAGTTTACACCTGAGTCTAGCATTGACCATTTTTTCTATCAGTTTGCAGATGCAGCTGGTCAAAGCTATTGGACGGTAATTAGATGAGTTTGAAGATGTTTTCCAGCTTTGGGAACTGGTATGATGAGAACTTTTCGCCAAGAAGGTTGAAAGAACCCAGTAGTCCATACATGGTTGTACACTTGTAGCAGGATGTTCAGATCCTTTCGCAGAGAATGTTTCAAAAGTTTATAATGAATTTAATCTATACCCGGATAGAAATCGCTGCAAGAAAGTAAGGCAGTGTTCGATTCATTTCATGCGAAAGGAAGATTGTACTCTTCCATGTTGTCTGATGAAAAATTGCAACGTGATTTTTCTTTGAGGGCTTTGTGTTTGACAAAACAGGCTGATTTGTTAGAAGAAGAGGAATTCGTTTCAATAGTTGAAGCAGGCAAATCGGCAACAGCCTTTTTCTGTGTTATTAAAGACGCAGAAAACTTGAGGTGGTTCACAGTCGGGCAGGCGTTCTCCCCATGACTTATCTTGATGATTTTCCTTTTTTTTTCTCGATGTTTAAGACTAAGACCAGAGCAAAATTGTTTCCAAGACAAATGTTTATTGCTTTTATGATAATGTGTTATGATTTTGTTCTGACTTTCTGATGTGCTCAGATGTTGGCCACCTATGGTCTACAGAAGACCCAACGTTGAGCTCTTTTGCGGGCTTTGTTAATTCTCTTACATTCAGAATTGAAGCAAAGAATTTTTGGCATTTGGGTCTTGTTGGAAGATGTGGGAATGGTTGACTTTAAGCAATTTAGTATAAAATCTGAAAGACTTCCTGCTGGATCCTCACTTGGCAGGATCTTGTTCTCTTCCAGATCATTAAGAAATTAAATGGCAAAGAGGTCCCTATCCGCTTTGTTAAAAGTGAGGCGTTTTGGTAAGGACTCACTCCTTGCACTGGTTGTGCCATTATTATAATTGTATGTGTGTTTCGTACGTGCGTGTAAACATGTGTGTGTATAGGTGTGTGCGCATGGGCCCGCGCGCGCGCGCGCGCGCGCGCGCGTGTGTGTGTGTGTGTGTGTGTGTGTGTGAGAGCACATGTGTTTGTGATTTGTTGGCTTGTGTGAGCATACATTTTTTAATGTATGTGTACATATAAATATGTGTGGGGTGTGTGCTTTGTATGTGGGCGTATACGCACGTGCATGTGTGTGCTTGTGCATGCACGTTCATGTGTACATGTGTATGTGTGCCTGCGTATATGTGTGTGTATGTGCACTTGCACAAATGTGCATGAGTGAGCGTCTAGGAGCATGCGCATGCACACACGTGCACATGTGTATATGTTTGTATGTGTGCATATGTGTGTCTGCGAGTACATGTATGTACGTGCGTGTGTGTGTGTGTGTGTGTGTGTGTGTGTGTGTGTGTGTGTGTGTGTGTGTGTGTGACTGCATGCGCCTTTGACTGTGGGAAATGAATGTTCAGAGGATGACTAAGGAACTAGAATAATAACAAAAACAACAACAATATCAACAACAACACACGTGCATGCGCACACACACATAAACAATAAAAAGAAGAACAACACCCCCAACACACACACACCACTCGCACACACACACACACACACACACACACACACACACACACACACACACACACACACACACACACACACACACACACTAACACTAACACACCAGGCTCGCACGTGCACATTTGTGGATTCTCCAATTTACACGCCTGAATTATCCCACTGATGAACACAGACCAGCGCACACACACGTCTACAGTATACACTGGGGGCCCTGAGAGATTCAAAGTCTTATCTCAGTTGACATGTGTTTGATCATTTGTATCTTTTATTGGAAAGGCCCAGTATGGGTTGCCCAAATCTCTAGGAGTCTTTGCAGTGTTGGCCTAGAGAGATTATTCCCATGTTTGGCTGGTGATGTTTCTTGCTTTTCCTTTAAGTCTGGATGTGCGGTCACTTCGTCTCTTGCTGTTCGGATCTGAAGGATGGTCTATGGTATAATGGCTTTGCTCTTGTTTGCTTAAGTGATTTTCTTCAGATTTCTTATCACATCAGATCGGCCAAACTGCAATCCAGTTCTTATCCTTGCCTTGCCAGCCAGTGTGTCTGCTCTCTCATTTCCTTTAACTGCTGCTGCATGTCCAGGGCAGAACATCCATATGAGTCTCTCCAATGGAGGGATGCACATTAGTTCTTGCCAAGCAGGGCTTCCCATTCCATTCTCCTCTTTTTGAAGAAGGTTCATGGAGTAAGTTTGTATTATGGCTTACTGAGTTTTAGGCTGGCCTGTAGGTGAAAGCCAGTGGAGTGTTTGTGTCACTGCTTCTACTTCCATTGTTAGACTTGAAGTTGTTAAACTATATACGCCCCATTGTCTTCCTGGATAGTTGGCCATTTTGCTTCACTGTGTAATCCCCCGCCTGACGTAACTTTGGTGACAGAACCCTTAGTGTATATAACGGTATCATCATTTGTGCCAAGGTCTTCTACATGCATCTTACTCTGCATTGGTTTTGCCTTTTGGCCAAGCTCGATAGTGTCTTCCAAGGTCTGGATCGATGGCTAGTTGGTAGAGGTGTTTGAAGTACTCTGCATACTTTTCCCACTCCTTTGTTTCGTTGAGTTCTGCTAACTGCTACACAAGATGTATATTGTCTTCTGCCTGTCCCATCCATTATTTTTCTCGTCCTTGCCGAGTTTTTTTTCTGACCAAATGCAGCGGGTTTTGGTGATTTTCAAGTGCTCTTAAGTATGCCTTCATCTGTCCTAGCTTGTGTCTTGCCTGCATAGAAGGAAGGTCAAGCAGGTATCGTATAATTTCAATTGGTGTATGCTTCGTGGTTCCCAGGATCAGTCTCATTGTTTCATTTTGAATTCCTTCTAATATATAAGGAGATTACTGCTGGACAGTGTTGTAAGTCCTAATTCATAATAAATCACACTGAGTACAAGTGCGTGATGCAGTCGGCGGAGATGGCGTTTTTCAATGCCTTCAGCTACCCTTGCTTTCCGGGCAGAGAGACCTTTTTTTTTTGCATTTAAGGACGATATTCTCAACTTGCATTCTAAAGATTAGCATTCTGTCAAAGTCTGTACCCAAATAACGTAGGTTGTCAGTTGGTTCAATTGCGCCTAGGTACTGCGGTACAGCAGTGGGCGTTGTTTCAAATATAACGAAAACTTTCTTAATCATTGCAGTCACACTCCACACATAAATAAACAGCAAACTTGATAACATTTCAACTTGTGTTGATTTGATAATTGGTTTATCAATGCAGCATCCACATTTTTTACCATTTGTAGCAACGCCGTCTTGTTGTGCAAGAGCGAACAGAAAAAGCTGCTGTGTGTATAGGGTGAAGAAAAAAAAGCGGGAGGAGACAGAGGTGTCGAGCTTCTTGATTCCGGCGGACATAGGGAGCTGCCTTCGCAGACAGCAGTGACAGCAGACTGTTTTGTTGACTGTACATAATTCTTGTGGCTCTTAGTAATCGCGTAGAGTTACTTAAGACAGGTGATAAAGTATTGCTATGTTCTTTGATCCAAACAGTTCTATAGACTATCACAACGCTTGGCAGTGTGAGTTTGTTGTGGACTGATAGTATCGATGATCGGATGATAACTTGTCAGTGTGAGACGGCTGTCGCCCAAGGCAATGTCAAAACACATGGTCAATCAGAGCACCAGATTGATATGATTAGGGTTTCACCAAAGAGCAGGGACAATATTTCGTTCAAAACACAACGGCAATGTCCATGTGGATGTAAATAAGTAATAACAAGTGCTACATTCTATTTACAGTGGAACTTCAATAAAAAGTGTAAATTGTCAAAATGAATTTGAGGGTCGATGTGAGAATGACTAAGCATTTAAACTTTTTTTTTTTTTTGTTTTTGTTTTGAAAACGATTTTCGGTGAAATTCCAGTTGTCAATTTTCTTCATATTTTCTTGATGCATATAAATCCATATTATGTGAATTAAGCCAAGTATTTAAGTGATGGCTGATAAATTTATTATACTTCTCAGTTTAGAATGTCACCGTTGTTGAAAATGATGTTCGACATTTCTGTTTTTTTTTTTTTTTGTGTGTGTGTTTTTTCTCATAGTATCAGACACATAAAAATGCACAGCCATTGCTTAAAAATACAGCCACTGCCACATAATCATACTAAATCAAATAAATTAATTATGTGTTCACGATAGCCTTTAGCTTCAGTGTTCTCAATCATTAGTGTCCTCATGATAGCCTTTAGCTTCAATATTCACAATCATTAGTGCCCTTTGGTTAGTTGATGCATGCTTTTGAAAAAGAAATTAATATTGTAAAAGATGTACATACAATTGTGTGGTTGACGAAGTTTTTTCAGAGTTTTTTTTTTTTTTTTTTTTTTTACAACAGTTTGACCAATGAAAAACTTGCAGAGCTGTATGCACACACACACACACACACACACACACACACACACACACACACACACACACACACACACACATTTATCTCAATATCTCTTTCTCTCAATCTGCCTATCTGTCTGTCTGTCTTTTTATACATGTATTGTGTGTGTGCTTGTGTGTGTGTGTGTGTGTGTGTGTGTTTTGTCAGTACAACACCATGTTAATTTGACAGTAAATGGTTTCAGTCAGTCAGTCAGTGTGTGTGTGTGTTGACCATGGAACTTCTTAAATCAGGCCATGTTGTTGCTTTTTTTTTTTTTTTTTTTTTCCTGTTTGTCTCTTTTTTTACTAGCATTGAAAGTGAATGAAAACCAGTTCCAACATAAATTATTTAAGACATGATGGTATTGCATGTATTGTGCAGAAATTTCATCTGTAGTCAGTCTAAAAGTAAGTAGTGCATTTTTCACAAACTTAATCCAAAATATACAGACATGCATATATGTGATGAATTTTATGACACAATATAAGGTGGATATCTTACTGAAATGTCCATCACAAAAGATCCAACACTACAGAACCAGTGATACTTGAGAGAATTTGAGTTTGAACATTGGTTTTATAATTTACAGTTTTGAGAGAACTAAAGTTTACACACATCATGGTTTATAAATTGTTATGATACCACAGTCATAGCAGTAGTGTTCAGCAATACTACTGGTGATATTTAAACTTACTTTTTTTTTAACAGATGAATTTGTAAAATAAATACTTCTTGGGAATATTTATTTTCCTTCATTATGACAACTTCTCAAGAAAATTTATGGAAAATATTAACAGGTTTAAGTTGCTTCAAAAAAAATGGTCCAAGTAGAAGTACCCAAGAAAGAGGAACATAACTATTGTATACATTATAGTGATAATTAAGATTTATACAGTGCCAAATGATTAAGAATAGTGCTCTGTCAACATCAGAAATTCGGAAAGTAGGAAAAACACACATTTCTGTATTTTAAAAAATACACATTTCTGTATTTTGTTTGATGGCACAGAATGTCAGTTGATGAAGGTCTGTGTCCAAGGAGCATGCTTATGTAAGAAAAAAAAGATTGTTGTAAAGATTAAAAACTTGACAGACGTTCAGGACATTTTTGATTCAAATGTTGCAACATTTGTGTGTTGATACAGTTGTGAGGTTGTTAATACTGATAAGCAACTGTATATTGTTTGATTTGTGACATAGTAATTACCAATTAGCAACTGTATATTGGTTGACTTGCGACTTTTAACAACAGGACTAGGTCAAGAAATGAACATGCTTACACATGCACTCTCTCTCTGTCTCTTTCTCTGACTATCTCTGTCTCTCTCTGTCTCTCTCTCTCTCTGTCATACATGATGTTGTTCATCCTGTTGCAGCTTCAGTGTCAAAAGTCCTTAGGGAGAAAGAAATCAGTAGATGGTCATCAAGTTTTAGCTTTGTTTAAAAAAAAAAAAAAAAAAAAAAAAAGAAAGGGACGAAATATAATCTGAATATCATTACAGTTTGTGTTCAAGTTCTTTGTTCAGCTTCTTTCTGTGCTTTCTCTATAAGGGAAGTACTAATGTAACTAGTATACTTTTCAAGTGTATCGAAATTCATCTGGATTAAGTTAAATCAGTGAATGCTGTTGTCCATATTTTTCAGAATCAGAATCAGAGGCAGTGTCATCCCACAGACTGTCAGCAATGGAAGAAATTCAGGGGGAAGCAGGCCAAAGTGTGTTGCTGCTATGGTTCAGCCAGGAACCTGGAGCATCAATGAAGGACACAGTGAACCAACTTCTGCAGAATGTGGGGGATACTGGGAGAGTGCAGGTGGAACATGCAGAGCGGCTCATGTTGTGTGAGTAAGATGGTCAAAATAATTTCATTAAGTTTGACAACATCATAAAAATGATTTGACTGCCTTCAATCAGACCTGTGCATTTTTAGCAACAGCATGTTGCCAGCAAGAAATAACTATGAGACTTCAGTCTGGAGAGGCCAGGGATCTGATCCTTGCAGGGCTTCAAATACACATTGTTTTGATCTCCAAGATCAACAAATGATGTACTGAATTGTGTCCGAGCTCCATTCTTGTGTATCTGAATCAATAAAATTAAAATGTGTAAAAATGTCAGAGTTCAGTAAAGTCATGTTAAGAAAATAGTGAACATGCACCCTCACTCCAAGGCAGTGTGGTTGATTTATTAAGAGGAAAAAATAATTAATAGTTGAAAGTCCATTTGTCATTCAGCAAATGCATTTTGGATCTCAGTCCCAGGAAAGTTTAAAAAAAAAAAAAAAAGAAAGAAGGGAAAGAAAAGAAAAGGAGCAAGGAAACGTGCATGCATACAGAGATAAAGTAAATATCATATGCAGAAGTCAGTAGAACCTTGTCCAGTGTAATGTGTTGATAGATTAACTGACCCATGCATTGCGTGTGCTGAAGATGCTGGGTGCTAGGAAGAGATTTTCTGTTTGTTTTTTGTGTTAGATCCAGATTATGTGTGATGTGCATTGTTCTAGTGTTAATTCCAAGCTTTGAAGAAGGTGAGATGATTTTTATTTTGTCCAGGTTTGTGCTGTTTCCAGTTTAGTCACTCCCAACGAATCAATGTTTTTCCCTGGCTGAGTAGACACAGAGCAGAGGGGCGTAGTGGTCAGTTGCTAGCACCATTTCCTAACTCAGTTTGTATGGGTCAGCTTATGCTGGAGTACTTTGCCATTATCAATATCAGTTTGGGCCTAAGACAAGACATCTCAGTATGTCAGATAAAAGAATGATAATTACTGAAAGTGATCTTAGCTCTGGAGGAAAATCATTCATAGACAGCCAAGGAATGCCTGGATACAAAACGGGAGCACTGGCTTTGGAGTTTGGATTCTAGATTAGAAGGTATAATGTCAGATCTTGCTTCCCAAATGTCAGCGTCCATCATGATTGGCTGAAAAATAGAGTGAATGAAAAAGCTACGGAAGAATTATAAAATAAAACAGCAAAGCAAGTGGAAAAAAAACATAAACATACTGATTTAAGTAGAAACAGTTTGGTCTCTGAACAGACCCCCTAGATGATGATGCGCTTTTCTTAAAACATGACAATGAGGACGAGCTGATCAAAGAACTTGATAATCAGTTTAGTGATAATGAAGATGCTGGACTCAAGAGTTTCACTTTCACTGTTGACTGTAAAACTGGTTAAGAAAATTTCAAAGAAACTTTCGGGCGAAAAGTAAATAAGGAATTGATTGAAAAACTTGTGTGACCACAAAAAATTTTTGTTTGTCAACTCTCAGCAATAAACAAGTAGGGTAAGTCTTGCTCCCATAAGAAAATCTAACATAGAGCAACTTTTATTCAGACTGCAACAGCCTTTTAAACTTGAATAAAGTCAGACGAATTCAAAGATGAGCAATCTAATAGTGGGGGAAAAACAAGCGCAGGCCAACAATCCTTCTATCATCACAGTAGTGACTTGGTAAAAATTTGAACTTAAGAGGGGGGGGGGGTTGAAGATGAAAAAAAAAATATGAAAACTCTTCACTAGCTGCATGAGGGGAACCATCATTACCCCTCTTGAAGGCAGATCTATTTGTATTGCCTGCTTCTAGTCCTTCGTCCGCTGAATCGGACTCATCAGGGAGACATGGCTGATTGTCTGTGCTCTTGGCATCAAACAGAGACGCACCACAGTCCATAATACTGTGGTGTTCTCACCACCAAGGATTAAAAAAGAAATCCAACAGCACCCTCAGAGCAGCCAGCGAAGGGTAGTAAACGAAACCAAAACAAAAGTGTGGGGAGGAAAAAAAGTTGCCAAAAAACTAAAGACATTATACAAACAGTATAAAATGCAGGGGACAGTCTTTGAGTCTATGCCTGAGGATCCACCCAAGGATGCAAGGGAGATCAAAAGACAAAGACGGACAGAAACAAGTACAAATAGCCTCGATTTAACTGAAATGAAAATGAGGCAGGGAACAACAAACAATAAGCAATAAACAAGTAGGGTAAGGAAAGTAGTTGTGTAAGTAAACTAGCAGATTATTAAGTTGCATTTAATAAGATTTGTTTTGAGACTGTTGGAGGAAAGAGAAATAATATGCCCTGCGTAGTGATTCGGGATGGTCCTGTTTAACATATTCTGATTGTAAGCCTGGTGGACACACACTAGTGTAACCTGACTCATGTGATGTGGGTTTTGCAGCTGTATCTTGCTTAATTTTTCTTCCCTCCAGTAGTCTCAAAATGAATACTCGGAATTATGCTGCACCTTCTGTTGTAAGCCTAGTTTGAGTATATGCTTAAGGGAATGGTTAATTTCTGCAAACAGTGCATGCATGTAATATGTCTGAAACAATAGTGTATATAATGTAGATTATTCGTTTGTAGCCAAAATGTTTCTGAGGTTACATTTGCCGATTTGGACAGTTGATGCCTTTAGTTTAATTGATATGCACACTAAATAGTGAAAATAATTGTAAATCACTTGTACGAGTGAAACAACACCACATTTAGATGTTAACACTGATTTTAGATGTTTTCATAAATATAAAAGCTAGATTTTGTTAGAAAAGTATCACTTTAAGTTTAATAATCCTTAAATAATGGTAATGCCTGAACGTATGATAATGTGCAAACAATTAATACTACCTCAGAATATGTGATGCAGAAAGTCACAAGTGATTCCAAATATATGGGCACATAAATAATTCGTTTACCTGAAGATTTTCTGTCTCCCGTCGTGTTGTCTGTGTTCTCTTTTTAAATGGTAGTAAACTTCCAGTGTCAAGACATGATTAACAAGGAGTGTATTCCATATCTTCATGAATTTAGTGCACATAATTTTAAATGCACACACACACACACACACACACACACACACACACACACACACACACACACACTCACACACACACACACACACACACACACACACACACACACACACACACACACACACACACACACACACACACTTTCACACACACGGGCACGCATGCACACATACATGCATTTACATGCACAGACACTTAAACACACACATACTGACACACAAACACACTTGTGCACAGGCATGCATCCATGCATGTGGCATATATACACACACATGTACATTATTGTCATTTATAAATACAACGCAAGAGTTTCGTTGGAAAAGATTTGAAAGAGAAATTTTATATTGTCTTCATTGTTATAGGAAAATGCACAAAAGACAGCATTTGTTTGTATGGATTGAAAGAAAGGGATAAACTTTGGCAATTAATGCATGGTAGAAAGAAATCCACAATATATATGTAATGAAACTGTTATATACTTTAAAAACCACAACAACCAATGTTGATACTCTGATTTCAGCGGCACACAGAGCCTCTTCATTTGATCTGGTGCTGTCTGGCATTCTGTCTCCTGACCTGGCTGTCCACAATGCTAGCGTTTTAGGAGAGATTTGTCGCATCCTCAAGCCTAATGGAAAGCTGGTTCTGCAAGGGACAGTAAGAGAAAGGATGGAGACAACGGACAACAGCACATCAAAAGACAAACTGGTGTCTTTGCTGAAGCTGTCTGGGTTTGTGGATATTGGTCAGGTTAGCAGACTTCAGATCAGATTTTTCTTTTTGTTCTGTTTGTTTGTTTGTTTGTTTTTTTCGCCAAACCTCACAATAAAATCCCCAGAATAAAGACTCCTGCCTTTAACTTTTTGTGCCAGATATTGATAATTCACTTAAAAAATCCAATATGTTCATACTTACCTGTCCAAACAAATACCTTATCTCCACTTTGCCTAGAACAGGCTGTAGGTGAGGAATATAAAAAAACTCAAAACGGAGAGCGTGGAGCAAACTCTACCTTAAAACATCAGGAATACAGGAGAGGTCTCGCTTGGTGAACACATAAACCACTCACTCCCATAGCAAGAATTCATTTTTCTCCTTTTCCTTGGCGAAGAAACATGCTCTCTGTCTTATCTTGGGTGCTCAACTATGGATTCACAAAAACATTCCTTCAGCTGGGCTTTCCCTTCTCAAGAAGTGTGATTCTTACTACTGAAGCCAAAAATTCAAAAAGTGTGCTGTTACGGCTAGTCTCTTGTCTACAGTCGCTTCCATTACAGGGTGCCTTGCTGCATTCCAGTTTAGTTAACATTTCTTCACCACCAGTTTCCAGAAATTGCAACTCATGTCAAAGACCATTTTCATACCTCAACAAGCATGAGACCTGTGTTTTTTTTTTTGCACACTGACTTTTCCCCTTTCACCCCAGCAGCTTGTGTGAGTATTGGCTGGTTTCTACTTGTTGCTTGTAATTTGGCTTTGGGTCATACGGTTCGCCTTTTTTGGCTAGAGTTGCAGACGACACTCCATGCTTCAACGTCAGTCCTGGATTCAGTGGAGACTGGCCAGCATCTCCCTTCAGCATGCTCTTTGACTCCTACCCCCAGGCAAGCTATGATGGAAGAGCAACTGGTTTCCCATGAACCAGGTAAACTTCGGAGGAGTTTGCCATCATGGAGCAACACTGGCTTGGAGAATTGCCCACAAGCGCATCTCCAAGGGGGGTTACTGGTGCCATTTGGTGCACCCCGGGCATTGTAAGCAGGTTGTGCTCTGACCACTCTTACAGAGGTATGATGAGTATGGATGTTGGCGAATGGGAATCTGGAGAGTGAGATGAATTTGAACATGATACTGATGACTTTGATTAACCGTTTGCCTGCCATACCCTTTAAGCTCTGCCAAGCCTTTTTCAGTCACGAAGGGTAATAATTAAAAAAAAATCCTGGCTCGAAAACTATTGAACAAAAGTGTATGAAACCTGTACTTTTCTGAAAGGAAACTGAACACACTATCTTTTGATAACAATTGCAGTCACATTCAAGAACACTGCAAAAAGTTTATGTCCAATGAAATAGGTTTATGTGTTTTTCACTCAAATTCTAAACATACTATCATAGTAGTGTGAAACAAAACAGTGAATTATTGTTAGAAAGCAAAAGAATCATAAGGAAAAATGTATTTCCTTACCTTATGTGAAGAATAAAAATCCAAAGTTTTCAAATTGACCAGATACATGTCCACAGCTACATCCATGTTGTTCGGAGGTTCAGAGAGAAATTTATGTGTCACTGTTGTTTTTCCTCTTCTTTTATCCACCAGTATTATGACCACAAAACACAAACACAAAGATGATAAAATCACACACATATGTACGTAATTAAACATACAGGACAGGAGACAGTGACTAATAGTTTTTCTTTGTGTGGTACTCCTGGAAACGAGCCTGCACACATAGAGATGGTGTTGAAGGACACTCAGTCTTGTTTCAAGGATCTACTCAAAAACCATTTGATTGCACACACGCATGCACACACACACACACACACACACACACACACACAGTGAAATCAGAAATACTCATACAAAGTGCCACACCCACACCAAGCCCACCATGTAAAGTCTTCTATTTTCTGATAAATGCCATGTAGTCAAAACCCATTCATCAGCACACTCACACAAGACAATGACTATGAGTCACACCTGTTCCCCTTCCAACGCCTGGCCGCCTTTGTTGACGCGTGCAAGCTTGGCCACGAGCAGGCTGACCCATTATGTGTGCCAGGTGTAGCAGACGACGCTTCTGCTTCACTCACAATACCACCCTCCTCTTCTGAGCTGTGATCACTTCACTGGCCTTCGCCCACTTCAAAATCTGGGTCAGTGATGTTATCATACTCTGCCTCCAGCTCTGCTCTGTCTTCTCTCTTCATGTTCACATGAACTATTCTGGCAATGTTTACGTCGACGTCACCCCCACCCCTTTGAACAGCTGATTCATCACCTTCATCCTCATCCAGTGAGTCTTCTGACACACTGAGTCATCATAGGCGCAAGATTCTTCGTTTTCAATCAGTTGAAGAACTCCTCAACATCAGTGGTAACAAACTTGCCTTAGTCTTTTGGTACACGATTTCTTTGACACCACTCGGTCCCGGTCATGGTTCTTCTTCAGCTATGTTGAACTCGTGTGAAAATCTGCAGGGGGTGGTATTGGTAACCGCCCAAACTGACCACTTGTCTGCATCATTGATTCTTTCACTCACGAATATTCATTGCAGAGATATAGGCCTTTCTTATTGCTGTGAATTGGGAAACCCCAGTCTAAAGATAAAGATAGGAAAATTCCTACAACGATGATCACGGCAGATTTTTGCACACGGATTGTCACAGAAAAATCTGTAACGGGCAGCCAAGTGCTATGTTGAGCTCCAATACAGGGACCACTCCCATTCGGGGATGCTGTCCCACGCATTGCACGAGTTCAGGGATCCTCCCCCTTCTACCGCACTACATTTCTTGACTCCACCTTCCTTTCATTGATCCTCCTCTTAAGACCAGTTAGCCCTCCTCCTCAGATCAAACCGTTTCTTTTCACCCCTTCCATTCAAAACCTTTCAGAAAAAGGACACTTTTGAGTCAGAGGGCAGAGTGGATCATATTGACTATTCTCATTCCATTCCCTGCCGGTCGGGAGACACATGGCCTTTTACTGGCAGTGGGAGGTACTCATTTCAGGTAAGTGGGTCCTTTCTGTGATAAGACTGGTCTGAAGATTTCCATTTGTTCCCACTTCCACTTATGTCTACTCCCATGTGGACAAAATGACACCTCTAAAACCAACTTTCTTTTAGAGGATGTCCCAACTGTCAACAAGGAAGGGGCAGTTAAGCAAACTCAATCTGATCGCCTCCCCACAAAATCCATCATGGAGACTGTCCGCAGACTGCGCGAAGCGATTCTTCCAGGGGATTGGGTGGTCAGCCAGGATCTGTCGGACACCTACTTCTATGTTCCTGTTCATCCAACTTCTCAAAAGTTTCTCTGTTTTGTTATTCAGGGCAAGGTCTGCAGTCTTTCTCTCGGTCTGTAGGTTTTTATAAGTAGTGGACACGGTCATGGAGATTAATTGTTGCAAGACATGTATCTAACTATCTGGACAACCTCCTTCAGAAGCATCAGGGCCCTGGGAGCCTTTCAAGAGACCTCTCTTTTCTGGATCAGACTCTCTCCTCTGGAGTTTCATGTAAATTTAGAAAAGTTGGACAGGGTTCCATCTCAGAAGTTCATTCATTTTGGCATGCATAGATTGGAATCTAGTGAGTGTTCAAAGTGAAGACCCAGCAGAATCTCTAACTAACACTTTGATTAAGTCTGCAAAAACCTGTATTCTGATGTCTTCCAATAAAGTCCAACTGCCCAAAGCACCTTGGTTTAATTCTGACTGCCAACAAATCACAAGAGAATGCAAACAGACTAAGCATCGGGTATTCCAAAGACCTTCAGCTCCCAATGCTCGAATCCATCAAAAATTCCAAGCCAAAATAAGACACTCCACAGTAAATGTCAGTCATAGAGAAACTTCTGCTCCAAGCAGACATTTAAAACATCAAAGAGAAAAGTCTGGAAAATCAGAAAGAAAATCAAAGGGAAGAACACCAACTCATCATTTCATCACCTGAAACTTGCCCCATGCTCTGCTCTGATTGTTTACAATCAAGCTGTTGCTACCCTGTTGGCTTTCACCATTTAACAAAACTCGTCCTCCCCAAATAAATATGCTGTTGCTATAAAAAAAACAACAACAACAACAACAAAAAAAAAAACGAGATAAAAATCTTGAAAGAGTTTCACTTCAGACATCTCTGAAGTGTAATTGAAAATCAGTCTTGCAAATCTGCAGTGATTCTGCCCCTTGCATGGGTAATGTTCGTTATCATCTTTTGAAAGATTTTCTAGAGAGCTGTCTTCAGACTCTTGTGAAAGTCTGCAACCATATCTGAACCACAAGGTGCTTTCTACCCTTCTGGCTAAAAGATCTGATCATTCCAATTCCTGAGCCTCGAAAAGACCTTACCAACCCTTTAAATTACAATCCAGTAGCTCTGACCAGCTGCCTCTCCAAGCTGATTGAAAAGATGGTCAACTCCTGCCTGATGTGTTGATGTGGAAGCTGGAAACCAATGGCCTTTCGGCCAGTGAATAGTGCAGGTTCCAGAAGTACCACGCTACCATTGACCATTTAGTCCATCCTGAAACCACAGTCAGCAATGCCTTCATTTATTTAAGAAAAAAAAATGTGGTTGCTGTATTTTTTTATCTGAAGAAAGTGTGATATACCAGTTGGAAATATGGAATTCTTATGGCTCTTCATAAACTTGGTTTTCCTGGTCGTCTGCCATTATTTATTCAAACCTTTCTGGCTGATATGCGGTTCCAAGTATGTATTGGCACCAGGATGTCTGACATCCAAAGGCAGGAATTGGGTACCTCAAAGGAACATTCTTTCTCCTGTTTTGTTCAGTATGAAAATTGATAAAATTGTCAGTTCAGTAAACTGAGGTTCCAAGTCCTCTCTGTTTGTTGATGACATTGCACTCTAAGCAGCTGGAGCCTCTTATCCCCGTGTACAGTGTATGGATAAGATTTGTCACTGGGCTGAGGAAAGCTGGTTTTTGCCTTTTCAAGCACCAAAACACAGTGTATCCATTTTAACAATTTTTGTCAGTTCTTTGCTGATCTTGATCTGCTCTGGACCAATCCACCATTCTAGCTGTGAAAGAAGCCAGATTTCAGGGTGTTATTTAAAAAAAAAATTATAAACAGAACTTTAAAAAATCACATCCAATACTAAGTCAAAAATTGCATGTCAGAAAGCACTGAACATTCTGAGAGTTCTGGCACACACGGAAGAGGGCGCTGATAAGAAAACTCTTCTCCTTTTTACAGATCCCCTCCAGACTGAACTGTGGGTGTGTAGTCTACAGCTCGGCCGGACCTTCCTATCTGAAAAGTCTACACTCTATCCACCATCAAGGGATTGGACTCTGTCAGGGTGCATTCTGCACCACCCCCCTGTTCATAGCCTGTATGCTGAGGCAGGAGAGAACCATCCCTCTCAAACCATCAGCTGAAACAAACCTTGAAGTACTGTTTGAACCTGTCTTGTGAACCCCCAAACCTTGCATATGACTTTTTTTACCCCCCATGTTGCAAAAGAAACTTGATGACCACCGCAGTTCCTTTCCACCCTTGGGAATTCATATTCTTTTCCATTTGAATAATGCAGATAAAGACCTTGGGCATTGTGTGTGTTTTATCCAAGTTTCTTGATGACCCACCACAGACTTTTTTCACTCTGTAGATCCGGTTAATTTAGCCTTTTATCATTAAAGATATCACCAGTTCCTTGGCGTACAGGTCTTTTTTTGCCGAACAGTGTTTGAAGTTTCTGTCCTCAGAAGAATTTTCACCAATGGTTCCAAATCAGAGGAGGGGGCTGCCTCAGCTGTGTTTTGTTTGTGCAATGGGTCCTTCTCAGAGATGTTCTAAACACGTTCCCACTGATAGCTCCATCTACACTGCAGAGTTGACAACCTTGGTCCTTGCTCTTGAAATGGTCTCTAAATCTAAACATAAAGATTTCCTCATTTTTGTTGGACATACTTTCTGCTTTGGAGGCCATTGCCATCTGTAACCTCAAGCACCCTCAGCTGCTGAAGTTATTTGAATTGTACACCTCTCTGGAATCAAATAGATACAACATAGTTTTTGCTTGGTTTCCAGCCATGTGGGCATTTGAGGCAACTAGTTGGTTAATCAACTTGCCAGGAGTGCTACAAGGAAAAAGTTGAGCAGGTTGTCAATCCCTCACACTGATCTGAAACCAAGGAACGAGGCTTCCGTCAAGGCAAGAGGAATGGAACTCGCTGATGGATAACAAACTGTTCAAAATCAGTCGAAACTTGAAAAAGTTTTTGCCATGTTTCTGATGCGTCCGTAAAGAAGAAACATTCTTGTGCTGTTTGCATACCTGTTTGCATACAGGCCACTCCTTTTATACCCATTCCTACCCTTTAAAAGGTGAAAAAGCTCCATAGTGCATTCCATGTCATGTACCACTCAGAGTGAAACATTCTCTTTTAGAGTGTTTAAGACTTGCATGATGTGAGACATAAACATTTTTGCATGATGTGAGACAAAACATTTTACAGCAGACTCCATGAAAACCTTATTCAGAGATTCCCATGTGATGTGATCTTTGAATTTCTGAAGGAGATAAACATTTTTCATCTGATCTAAGGTTATACAGAAGAAAGATTTTTAACAAACTTTCCAGTGTGTTTTTAGATGTTTATTTCAACGGGTTGTATGAACAAGGTTGGTTTTTTTTTTTTTTTGATTTATTTAAAAAAAATGACTTGTGTGGTGATCTCAATGCAGTGACAGCCCTTTGCAGTCAACTGGCCTATATAACATTACTGTACCTTACCATAGTCTCTGTGATGAGAGTTGGGGGTGGGTCAGTGTTGCCCTCTAGGGGAAGGACTGATTGTGTTTTCTCTGTTAGAGTTATATTAAAATTTCACTCCATCCTCTCTCTTACTAACTATGGAAGGAGCAACTTTTCGGCACTAGTTGTTGAAAAGCAATGTATTTTTCTCATGACTGTTGAAAGTAGTCAAGAGTTGCTCAGGAATAATTTTCCGTTGGCTTGCTTAGAAGTGCTCATAGTTCCAAGAGAGACAGAATTAGAGATAAGTTCAAACATTCAACAAAGAACTAACCCTAGTTAAATGTATTCACACATCAACTTTACTTGTTTTTACAAGGGTGAAATATTCAAATCAATTTCTTTAATTCAGTTCCGGCTGACTTTTTACCCCTCCCCCCCCCCCACTTTTTCTCATTATTGAGAGAGGGAAAGTTTTGGATGACTTTGAGATGGAGTCCACTTAGAATATCAGAACTTTGCTGGTGATGGAGAGGATTGTTAATCTCTCTACAGTTGTTGGTGACTGGTCCACCTTCTCTTTACGCCGGCTGATCTGGTGGGCAGCGGTACTTGTCCACTACCGGGCAGGCCCAGGATCTATTCATGTGACAGAATCTGGTTTGTAGTTGTTAAGCTGAGAATTGGGCTTGTCGGATTCTCACACCTGCTCTCTTGTTTTCAGTAAATGTGTGAGATCTCAACCAACAAAGTATTAGCCTAATATAAATATATCAGCCATAATTTTCAGCCTCCACATTCACCCAGATTTTGAGTAGATTTTAACGAAGGGTAGGAGACAATAATACAATGCTAAACAGTTGAAGTCAAACAGCTCTTCAATTTTTCCGGTAAATTGACTTGAAGCGGAATTGGAATAGCTCAGTTGGGAGAGCGCCGGACTCATGATCCTGGGGTTTGGGGTTCGAATCTCCGCCGTGCCGTTTCAGTACAGGGGGATTTTTCCCTCAGAGTTAACAGTGGTTCTGACTCCATTTTCCCATACAGTCCTTTGAATGAAACGATAAACCGAGATTCCGTGTGTGAACGCACGCATAACATCTTACACACACGTAAAATCCCATCACCAGCTTTTGAAGAGTAGTCCAGTTTGGCCATTGGTATGTATGATACGTTACATATAGCATGCACCCTATGTGAGAAATGGACAGAATGAAGGAAGTAAGGAAATTGACTGAATGGTATTGAAAGATATTGACTGGATGACATGGGGAAACAACTGAATGATATTGACTGGATGACATGGGGAACACAACTGAATGAAGCACCAGCTGGCAGCTCTTTAGTTGGCACTACCCAGGTAGGCAGCCTGTTGTGTAAACGAGCGTGGATTGTAAAGCGCTTAAAGCTTGGTCTCTAGCCGAGAATAGGCGCTATATAAGTATTCATTATTATTATTATTATTATTATTATTAAGTAATTTGGAATACACGTAGTGCAAGTACACATGTTGATTAAACTTTACAGTCTACTACTACAAAACATTTAACATAATCAACAGTGTTTATAAATCAACTAAACAGTTTCATCAACTATAGGCATACTGTTTTTTCCTGTCAGAATGTAAAGCGGCTGACAGACGAGCCTCCCTGCCCATACGCTTAAGAAGTACTGGTCGAACCCGATCCCAAACGTAGCGTCTGTCAGAGTAATAGTACATCTGAAACGGACTTCGGCATCTAGTTAAACCCAATCGTTCAAGATATACCATGATCTTTTCGAAACGGACAGTTAGTATCCTCCAAGCAATCAATGCTCAGCATTAAGCCAACACCCATGACACAAGGAAAAAAATGGCGTCGTCCAGCAAGGCGGTCAGACTGTCTGATTCGGAGACCAAACATTTGATTGAATTGTACCAAGGCCATGATGTGCTTGGAATGTCAACTCAAAAAATTATAAGAATCTAAATATTCGAGAAAAAACTTCGTATTCAGTTGTACAGACCTTTGAAGCGGCATGTGGGATCAAACTCGAAGGTTTTAAAACTATCGTTAAGCACTCCCGTCCGTTCGACACTGACTGGTCAGACCACACAGGTTCAAACGTTTCATCTCAACTGTACGGACGAAAAGGCTCATGTGTCAGCAGCTTAACATTCAGTGATCATCTTAACAGATAGTATTGTGAATATTGGCAAGAAGTCATATTGTTAACATAAAATATTACTCAAGCATCTTAACAGTTTTTATCAAGTTGTGGTCAGACCATTACAGTAGAATACTCATTCATCATCTTGATAGGTGTCACCAAGTCTTGGCATAAAGATATACTGTTAAAACATATGGAATACATACAAGCTATGCAAAATCTCAAAATTCAGAAACATAGTTTCAGCTTATACTTTCTGGATTTTGGCCTGTGAAATCTTGCACAAGGTATCAGAGTCAGAGAGATAATTTTTCGCCTGTCTGGTTGTGTTATCTTTGTCACTGATGGTGATCAGTCACACAGCCTTCTGTGGAGCAGTGAAGGGAGGACAGTGCGTTTCCCCTTTTTAGTTTGCTAAGTTACACATCTGGTCTCAGATGCCTGTTTGATTGACTAGACCGTCAGAGTCACATGACAGCCAATCTTGTCACTACAAAGAAAAGAGTATGTGATAGTAAGCAGGGGGGAGGGGTGGGGGGGTTGATCATCCCCCACCACACATTACCTGCAGTATGAGGGACTGTGTAGAGAAGATTCAAGAACACTCTATCTTAGCGGTTGGCGTTATTTTTAGCTTTTATGTGAATTGACAAAGCTATCTAATCTGCACCTGTGTGAGACACGTGTACGAGTTGCCACGAGGGGCCTCATTTCATTTCCAGTTTCATTTTGATTAAATCGAGGTTATTTGTATTTGTTTCTGTCCATCTTTGTGTTTGTCTTTTGATCTCCCTTGCACCCTTGGGTGGATCCTCAAGCATAGGCTCAAAGATTGGCCCCTACATTTTATACTATTTGCATAATATCTCTTTAGTTTTTCAGCAACTTTTTTTCCTTCCCACACTTTCGTTTAGTTTCATTTACTACCCTTCACTGACTGCTTCGGGGGTGCTATTGGATTCTTTTTTGCACCCTTGTGGTGAGAACACCACGGTATTATGGACAATGGTGTGTCTCTGTTTGACGCCAGGAGTGCAGATGCAACCAGCCGTGTCTCCCTGATGAGTTCCGACCCAGCGGACGAAAGGCCTCGGAGCAGGCAATACAAATGTATCTGCCTTCAAAAGGGATTGTGATGGTTCCCTTATGCAGCTAGTGAAGAGCAATATATTTTTCTTAATTTCGTGTTCCCAGTTTCTACAACTTCAACCTCCCACCTCTCTCCCCCCCCCCTCCTTAAGTCCAAAGTTTTGCCAAGTCATTACTATGAGGACAATTTAGTTGTTGGTCTGCGCTTGTTCACCACCCCCCCCCCCCCCCCCAACCCTCATTAGATTGTTCATCTTTGTGTTTATCTGACTTTGTTCAGGTTCAGAAGGCTGTGCCAGTCTTGAATAGAGTTATTCTGTGTTAGGTTTCCTTATGGGAGCAAAAACTACCCCACTTGTTTACTGGTTTTTTTTTTGAAAGAGATTAACATTTTTCATCTAATCTTAGATTTTACAGAGGAAGATTGTTAACAAAATTTCCTGTATGTTTTTAGATGTTGTGTTTTAAAGGGTTGCTTGAATGAGTGTGCATATGTTTTTTTTTAAATAAAAAAATATAATGACTTGTGAGCTGACTCCAATGCAGTGACAGCCCTGAAATGGCCCTTTGCAGTCGGCTGGACTATAAGCAATTTTACCTTACATTTCGCCCAAACACAGAGTAATTTTATGATAGATTTGACTTTTGGTACACATCCTGAAAGGAATGGTTCTGTTATGCTTTTCTTGTTACACTTGACTTGTACATATGTTCGGACATCGCTTAGCTGTGACTTACTTGGGATCATGGCAAAATTGTCCTGAAGTTTTGTGGCCAGATGTGCCCAGATATACATGTAGAAAACCATTTAGCTTTGGTGACAAATTGGTTTAGCCTTGGTCACAGCATTGACTTGAAATCAGTGTGAACATGCATTGATCAACTAATTTTGTGCTGTTGTGTGTCTCAGTGTGTACAATTGCTAACTTACTAGACACTGGCTGGGAATCTGTCTTTGCTAGGTTGATTTCAGGGATCTTCACCTTTCCCTGATCCTGTCTTATTTTTGCTTTGCTTGTTCATTGCATAATTTGATAAAGAAGAGCAGGAACAATCTTTAAACCTCCAGGAATCTTTATTTAAAACCATTTTGATTCTGGCTTTGAATTCTGGAATGAGTTTGAGGGCAGCTTTGTGCTAGAGTTTGATCTTCAGGTTCCTAGGTGAGATCCCACCATCCTTTTGATATTCTGGCAATTGTTTGGACAGTTCAATATAAAGAAAAGGATTTTTCCCACTGAAATTAGTTTTATGATCTACTTACCTGACCAAACAACTAGAACTCCCTCCTCCCTGCTGTTAGATAAAAGGGAGAAAAACTGAACTGTTTTGGAGTGAAGTGAGTTGATTGAGTCACTCAAGGGAGACTGCTCATGTATTCCTGTTGGTTGAGTAGAGTGAGCTCTCTCTTCTCTACATGATGTTTATTTGGGGGGATTCCTGATGTTCCATGTAGTAGGAGAAAATGCATTTGTTTGGACTGGTGAGTATATCATAAAACTACATTCACTTGGAAAAATCATTTTAACTCTGATATTAAACTTTGGAATAACTACTGTTTTGCTGTGATATCAAAACCTGGAATAACTCTTGATATCAGAGTGATTACCATTTCACTTTAATACTGAGTCCCTGAATAACTACTGTTTGACCCTGATATCAAACCTAGGCCCTTGTGTGTTATTATTGTGAAATCTAAAATTTTTTAGAGTGAAATGCAGAAAATTGAAGTTTTCTGTAAATTATGACTCTAATTATGGATAATGGTTTTAATTTAGTAGAATTTTTCTCTAGTGCTTTAGAGAGATGCGTCAGATGTTGAGTTTTTATTGTTGTTAGTAGGATTTAAGGATACAAGCTGAATTGAAGCTGATACTGTTAGACTAAAAATTGAATAAGTAGAAGAGAAAAAAAAAAAAAAAAGGTTGATAATACAAATGGTAAGAAAGCTTGTGTTATGCATCCCACATTTTGATGTGTACTGTTTTATACAACAGATTTCTCAGTGAGAAAGGCAGATTGGTCTTTTAGAGAGAAAGCTTGTCAGTTAAGTCCAGGAATAATCTCCTGCTTTTGCCCAAGTTTGTCGGTTAGTATTTGTTAACCTACTGAAAGTGGAAATTTCTCACATAGTTTTCTTATTGCAAGTCTTTTCTTTGGCTTCTTACAATACAGTGTGGACATGCAGTATCTTGGATCTGATTTTTGATTTTCTCCTTTTCCTGCAGCCACCCATAAGTCCTGAATTTGGTTTTAACTTTTCTCTGTGAAATGATGGTTACAACAGTGGTGTCACTTGGGTTTCCAGTCATGTTGGCACATTAGGCAATGAGGTGGCCTTTCATTGTGCCAAGAATGCTATCTATAAATATGTATGTCTGTCTGTCTATTTATCTGTACATATGTATGTATGTATTTATCAATCTATAAAGAAACCTTAAGGAGTTCCTCTTATCTTCGTCTGGTGGTCATAAAGAAGAAACAGTTCTGTGCTGGCTGTACACCAGCCATTCGTATTTTACCCATTCATAACTTTTAAAGAGTGAAGACACTCCCTGGTGCATTCCATGTCATGTGCCACTCACAATGAAACATATTCCTTTAGAGTGTTGGGACTTGCACAATGTGAGACGCAAACATTTTACAGCAGATTCCATGAAAACCTTGTTCAGAGACGTTCCGCCTGACGCGATCTTTGAGTTCTTGACAGAGATTAGATTTTTCATCAGATCAGAGATTTTACAGTGAAAGATTTTTAACAAACTTTCGGATGGGTTTTTCAATGTATTTTAAAGAATTGTGTGAATGAATGACTTGTGAGTTGATTTTAACGTGGTGACAGCCCTGATGTGGCCCTTTGCGGTCAGCTGGGCTATAAGCAACATTATCTTATCTTATCAATCTATAAAGAGCTGTCCGAATATGTTGTCCCCAAAACATATCTGAAACTTAGAGTCCATAGTTCTGTCACAAATTTTAGCAATAGGATTGTAACACATGAAATGGATAATTAATTTTTTGTGAATCTGTCCAAACCTGAAAGAATTCTTACAATCTACCACTGGTGGCTATAAAAAGGATTAGTTTGTGCGGATTACGCACAGGCCAGTCTTTTACATTCGACCATATCTTTTAAAAGGTGAAGATGTTAGATTGCACAAGAGCCCACTCACTATGAAAGATGTGGTCATTGAGTTTGGCTGTTACGATGAAGACACTGTACAGGGATGTTCCATCAGATGTGATTTTTCAGTTTCTACAGTAGGTAAATATTTCTGTATTTAATGTGTGATTTGGTGGAAGACAGATCCAGTTTAAAGGCATTTTGTGTATGTTTGAAGAAAAACGGGTTTGTTAATAATCTGTTAAATAGAAAAATTTTATGGAGCTGATGTGGATGATGTGATAGTCCTGATATGGGCCTTTGCGGTTGGCTTGACTGTGAATGACAACATGAACAACATGAATTGAAATCCCCAGAAGATGGGAATTGAGCTAGACCGCCATACAGTTTTGGATAGGGAGAAAAAAATTCTGGACCATACATCCACAAACCATAGGCTGGAATCTTCTTGTTATCTATGCTGGCATGTTACCAGATTTATGAGCTTGGGGGGAAAGCCAAAGCTGTGGCATTGTACTTTAAAAACCAGGATTAAGTTTCAATATTTCATCTTTATCATGGAAAGTATTGCAGAAAGTAATGTTATGGCTCTTTCTTGTTTATAATTTTTATCATGTCTGCTTTTCTTTTGTCACAGATAGTCTAGATGAGTATATTAAAGTATTTGCTGTCTTTTTCTTTCTCATGAAATCAAACAATATTGTGTAAATACTCTGTATCCTGAACTGTAGTGATACTTAGTACTTGTTTTAAACATGTATGTCTCAATATGTGCACATGGTATATGTATATCATGTCAGTCAAATATGCCTTTTTTCTCACAGCCGGTTAGAGTGGAACAGAATGATGGAGGAGCCAAATCAGCGAGCAGAGAGATGTACAGAATACAAGCTGCCAAACCAAACTATGAAGTGGGTTCTTCCTCACAGCTCAAACTTTCCTTTGCACCAAAGGCTTCAGGTACCGTGATCGTCGAAGATGGTGGTTTGGTTTGGTTTGGATGTGCTTAAATTGTGTGTGAGCAGTTTGAAAACAAACCAAGCTGTTCGTTCGCTTCACTTATCCTACCAGATTCAGCGCACACATTCAGTTTGAGTAGGTGAGAAGGAAAAAAAAAAAACCCGAACAAGATGCAAAGCATATAAACGTACTCCCATTTTATCTTGAATACACTTGAGATATTCCATACGGGAGGAAAAACCATTTTGGCCCATTATAGCCCATAGTAACGACTATTCTGGTAAACATCACGCATCATCTGTGACCCATAATGAACATATCTACAAATTTCAGAAAGATCGGCCATGTACTTTCTCAGATTTTCCATAAAGAAGAAAATTGTTATGGGCCGTTATAACCATTAGCAACAGCTATAACGGTAAAATAAAACATGAGGCGTCATCCGTGACCCATAATGAACATACCTTCAAAATTTTCAGAAAGATCGGCCAAATACTTTCTAAGATATTCCATACAGAAGAAAAAAAACCTTTATGGGCTGTTTAAACTGTTAATAACAGATTTAATGGTAAAATAACACATCAGGCGTGATCGGTGACCCATATGAACATACCTACAAATTTTCAGAAAGGTCGGCAAAGTACTTTCTGAGATATTCCATAAAAAAAGAAAAACCGTTATAGTTGTTACTAAAGGCTATAACAGTAAAATAACACATCAGGCATGATCTGTGACCCATAATGAACATAGCTTCAAATTTTCAGAAAAATCGGCCAAGTGTTTTCTAAGATATTCCATACAGAAGAAAAATCGTTATGGGTCGTTATAGCCACTAGTAATGACTATAACCATTAAAATAATACATCAGGCATCATCCGTGACCCAAAATGAACATACCTACAAATTTTCAGAAAGATTGGCCAAGCACTCGCTGAAATATTCTATAAAGAAGAACGACCGTGGTGGGCCATTATAGCGGTTAGTTACAGCTATATACGTAAAATAAAACATCAGGCATCATCCGTGACCCATAAACATACTTACAAATTTTCAGAAATATTGGCAAAGTACTTTCTAAGATATTCCATAAAGAGAAAAAAACCGTTGTGGGCGGTTGCAGCTGTTAGTAACAGCTATAATGGTAAAATAGTACATCAGGCGTGATCAAAATGAACATACCTACTAAATATCAGAAAGATCGGCCAAGTACTTTCTGAGATATTCTATGAAAAAGAAAAAACCATTATAGCTGTTACCAATGGCTGGCTATAAGGGTAAAATAACACATCTGGCATGATCCGTGACCAATAATCAACATACCTTCAAATTTCATAAAGATCAGCTGAGTACTTTCTAAGATATTCCATACAGAAGAAAAACCATTTTGCGCGGTGGTAGCCGTTAGTAATGGCTATAACAGTTAAAATAACAGATCGGGCATTATCTGTAACCCACAATGAACATACCTACAAGTTTTCAGAAAGATCGGCCAAGTGCTTTCTAAGATATTCTATAAAGAAGGAAAACTGTTATGGGCTGTTATAGCCATTAGTAACGGCTATAATGGTAAAATAGCACATCGGGCATCATCCATGACCCATAATGAAGATGCTTACAAATTTTCAGAAAGATCGACCAATTACTTTCTGAGAATTTCCATAAAGAAGAAAAACCAATATGGGCCGTTACAGCAGTTAGTAACAGCTATAATGGTAAAATGACACATCAGGCATCATCTGTCACCCTTAATGAACACCCACAAATTTTCCAAAAGATTGGCCAAGTACTTTCTGAGGTATTCCATAAAAAAGAAAAAAAAACCGTTATGGGCCGTTGTAGCCGTTAGTAATGACTATAACGGTAAAATAACACATCGGGCATCATTGGTGGCAAATAATGGGCATGTCTACAAATTTTCAGAGAAATTGGCCAAATACTTTCTGAGATATTCCATAAGGAAGGAAAGCCGTTATTTGCCGTTATGGCCATTAGTAACGTCTATAACGGTAAAATAACACATCGGGCATCATCCTTGACCCATAATGAACATACGTACAAATTTTCAGAAAGATTCGCCCAGTAGTTTTGTCTGGAGCGAGTGGAACACGTTTTGACCACGGACGGACCCACACACACACACAGACAGCATTTCTGCATTCCCATTCTAAGGTACTCCCAGTTCTATGAGAACTGTGAGTACACCAGCCGCCGTGGTGAAGTGGTTAGCGTCGCGGACTCCCAGCTGGGAGGTCGTGGGTTCAATCCCATCAGAAGTCATGTGGGTTTTTCTGCCCCGGCCGGCTCCTACCCAGAGTTGAGTTTGCTGCGGACTCAGTTGGGAAGACTGAGACCACACAGTCGAGTTTCATCCACTTAATGGATGCGTTTCTGAGAGTGTTGCTCAAATTTCCTGACCAACACTGCAGGTGTCTGTATCTCTTGGGCCTGGTTGACGCCGGGATATATTATGAAAGGAAGCGTAGAGTACAGCCCTGTCATGTAGTCTCAGACGAAATGGAAATCCGTAGCATCATCATAATCATCCTCATTCTCATCGATCAGCATAAAAAAAAAAGTCTCAAAATTCTGTGGCCTTCATGCCTTGCTCTCATGGTGACCTCAGTTTTGATGTCCTCTCCACGTCTGTGGCCTTGGTTTGGTTCCGTCGGGGTCACCGTATCGGCGAGTCCATGAGGGCTGTCATTGGACGGACGCGGTGGCGCCCTCCGGGGGGGAGAGCTCACTCACGCCGGCTCCGCGACTAAGCAATTATTTGTCGTCAGTAGGGGGCTTAGTAGGTGGTGTTCTGCGTATGTTAGATCAGAACAGGCGCCACTGAACACCACTGAAGTGACTCGGCAGCAGTGCAGTGTCTCCTCCGGTGGGTTGCCTCTTGACGACTTGACATTGACTGCTCCCTGTGGATTGCGGGTGCCGGGGCTGCGGCGGGGCCGACCGGGCCGTGGCTGTGGACAGGGTGTCGGAATGAGCGGCGTGGGTGCACTGCCTCTAAGGTGGCGCAGAGGTTGGGACAGAAAAAAAAAAAAAAAAAAAAAAAAAAAAAAAAAAACTGTGAGTACAAAAACTATTGCTAGATGAGCATTAGGCTTCACCTGGTCCACTACAGAATAAACTGGTCTCTACTTGAGGACATGTCAGTTCACTTTCTTTCAAAGTAGTCCTATGTCAGACAGGATAGCAGAAGGTGAGAAACTCGGCATTAATAAAGCTACTGCATGAAGTGGTGTGGCATGCTGTTTAAGGTGTTTTGCCATTTCAGTGTTTGCAAATGAAATTTGAAGAAGATTAGATATAGCTGTTGCAGGAATTAGTTTTACACATGCTGTTTTGCTTTCGTACAATGCCATAAACATCATCCGATATATAAATAATGTCCCGTTTTGTAGTGTTTGTAAAAGGGTATTTTTATAGCAAGTTAGCATTAAAATGGCAGAATGCACTGGCATGCTGTTAAGGAAAAGAAATATTTATAGTTGTGGCTACAATAACATGGACCCCTGAAATATGGCTGCTAGATCAGCTTGAATCTTTTTCTTTCTGTTAGAAATTTTTTTTTTTTAACTCTCTTGACAAACGAGCGCCCGCTAGCGCCCGACTGGAAATCACACAGCCGAAAGGCTGAGCGCCCGCCAGCGCCCGGTAAAACACGTGGCAACAATGGGCGCCGCCATGTTTCTCTCGTAGAAAAGGAAGTCTCGCGAGAATGTGACTTCCTTCTTCCTGTAGCCATTTACTTCCGTTTGCAAAAAAACACGAGTCGATAGGTGCCGTGGTTCTCGAGTTAAGAATTTTTTAAGTTTTGAGGTCGAAATGCTGTTTTTCACCATGGCAAACCTTGATTTCTGCCGTTCTATAATGAGATTTAGTGATGGAGATACTGTGTTTTGTAAGATTTACGGCATAAGACTTAGTGAAAGTGCTGGGTAATGAAGCTTAGAGTGACCTAGATTTTGACAGGGATGAGGTTCCAGGTATGATGATGAACAATTTGGAAGAAAGTTCTGAAGAAGATTTTTTTTTTTTCTCCGAGTAAATGGCTCATGTGACATTCTTCAAACTTACGATATAGCAACATACATATTCGTAGGAATTTTAAAAATTATTTTCATTTCATTATTTCCTTTCCTCTCTTTTAAATTAATTTTTTAATGAGTAACCATGTTCAAATTACGGAGTTACTTACCTTGCCGATGGTTTTCGGCGTAACTAAGCTCAGAGAAGTGCATACTGAAGAGGGTTAATATGTTAACAGCTGATACATGTGATAGCTGGCTCTTCATGATAGAACACTATTCACTTTATATATCTAAGAATGGTTCCCATAAAAAAAAGCAAAAATCACACAAATTCTAGAGAGAAATCCCCTCTTATCACTCCTGCCCCAGGAAAATTTTGAAACTTGCTTTTCTGTTGGTGCAATCAGTCTGACAAAAATCTGTGGTGAATTGTCCACTTTATGGTCCAGACATGACCATGACTTGTTTGGCTTCTGTTGATCTGATTTATTTTCAGACAACATGGTGACTGCCCTTTCTCACCAAGTTACTTGAGGTGTCATGATGTTAGTTTTGTCTCCAATAGTTATGAAAATGCAGCCTGTAGTTGCAAATACAGTGATCTATTGCTCCCCCTTTCCCACCTTACTGATTTTTTCCCTCCAGTTTTTCACTTTCATATTTCTGTGAATTTGTGGAAAAGTGATATCCCTGCAAACATGCTGAGATTGTATTAATACACAGTATGTGCACAAGTCACGTTTTAAGGCAGGCAACAGATAATTTTTCCCAGTCAACCCTCAAATTTAGCCACTTGAGATCCCATGAAAAATGTCCCCCACTTTCAGGTTTGGATGTTTGGATTAAGAATGGATGCTGGTAGCTCATTGTTGTTAATGCCTTCAGTTTTTTCCTTCTTTCTTTTTTAAGGAAAAAAGTTAGTGTCAGCAGGAAAAAGAATTGGGTTGGTCAGGATATTGTACCCTAAACTTTCTTGTCTGGTTGCTTTAGTGCATGTGATCTTCAGTACACTTTAGGTCAAAATCGAACTTTCTGAATATAAATACTCTCCAAATTAGAGTCATAAGCTAGGCTGGACTACTGATCTGAAGATTTCTGAGGAAACCAACTGACTTTCAGAGGGAGGGAAAAAGAATCCACTGAAAATAAATTGCAAAATGTTATATCACTCGGAGTCCATTACCATATCTAGTTTTTGCAGTCCAGATTTCCAAGTTGAAGGCAATGTTGCCCGTAGCTAACATGTATGTTGTGGTGCTTCTGCATGCAGTAATGAAAACCAGTTAAGTTGTAGATTGATAAAGTCCATTTTTTTGGTGGTTGTGCATCATCATATATAGCTTTTTTTTTTTTGGGGGGAGTTATGAATCATAAATCAGAGGAACGTGTTTGAGGAGGGCACAATCATCAACTACTGGAGATGAGAGAAGGGCTGAAAAATTACAGAGTGAGCAGTTTTGATCAGCGGTTTTGGACTTGTATTTGGAAAAGAAACAGGCCGAGAATGCACATGTTATCAATGTTGTTGGCTGTGTTAAGAAGAGCTAAATAACACCAATCTTGATTTTAACAGTACTCTTTGAACACGTTCATTGCATTCAAGAGCAGAGGACTGCAATCAGAGCAGACTGCCTGAATTTGTTGATTTTTGTTCAAAATTTCTTTTTTCTAACGACATTGCATGGATTTCATTTTGATCGCATGACTGCCTTTACAATTGACATCTACAAGTAAATGTGGTTAATTGGGTTTTAACTCTTGACGCACCGGGCTGCCGTCACTCAGAACATTGTTTCATGTCATGACAGCACCCGACGGACGTAGGAAAGTTACGATTTTTTAAAATTGCATCAGCAGTTTTGGTGGGAGACAACTGTTGCAAGTGAAACTAGAGTTATTTTTGGCATTGATTTCTTCCCTTTGACCACGTTTCATAGCCAGTAAGACTTCGTTTCAGCGCGTTTTTTCCAAGTCACCGTGGGGTGGTATTTTGAACTAGATTCAGATTTTTTTTAATTTTCAACTTCATTTTTATGCATTTATTTTCATTACAAGTTCTGATTATTGTATATGGATATATCCAACTTCAAGCCAACATTTCTGAGTAGTTTCAGAGCTGACAATGTGTGCTGAGACTAAGTGAACATGTATGTGGTGGATCATTTGGTTCAAAATTGTTTTTCCAAATGCTGGTCTGGATATCTACTGGGAGCATTTTCTACTTTGAAGTGATGAATCAACACACTATTGGTGATGTATTTGAATTCAAGAAACTGATAACTTTCTTTTGCTACTCTACTCGTTGTTCATACAATTTAAATTGCTTGGTTGATTTTCAGCAATTTAAAAAAATAAGACAGAACATGGGATTTCATGTGTTGGGAAGCACAGTTTCACTGAGACTCCAGTGAGTTAAACAAAAAGAAATGAGATGCACAAAATAATTGTGTTCACAATGAAGGGCTTTATTCTTTCAGTATTAAGTCAAATACATGTTGGTTGGTTGAGACAAATACTGATTTTTTTTTTCCTTTTAGAAATTTATCAAATTGAAGTATGCATGCCTCTATGTTTGTGTGTGTGCGTGTGCGTGTGCATGTGTGTATGTAGTTATTTTCTTTAGGTTTCTTTGCATGCTCATAATAATCGCTTATCATTAGAGTCCACAAAAGGGTCTTTAAGAACTGCACAAATTCCGTTTTGGCCACAGGGTTTTACCTTCCCCCCCTTCCTCCAATACCACACACCTGGGGGCCTAGGTGGCGCCTGGACTCTGATGATTTTCAGAGATTTTTCAAGTCGGCTGTTCTCCAGCCTGTTAGCCCTAAGTAATCGGAGAGCTATTTTCAGTTCAGGTTCTTGTGAAGCAAGCCAGTCAGCTGACTTACAATCCTGGTAAACTGTAGTCAGCTGGCTGGCTTGTGCACATGGTGTTCTGAGCTGTTACTATGTTCCCCTCTGCATTTCACTCCCACCCTTTTCCTCAACCACCTCACTTCCTGCTTCTCCCTTCCTGTCACTGTATTTAATCTCGTAAATCATGGACTCGCCCCGTAAGTTCATCATAGTAAAAGTCAGCATAATTCTTTCTCTCTTTGTCTCTCTCTCATAGAATAGTGGTTACCAATTATCCTTAACCTTCCGATTCCCACCTCTTTACCTACCGCTGATCATCAATATAGTCTCTGGCCTTGTTGAAGGAATTTGTAGACACAGAAGGAGACAGGTAGGGAGGGGGAAAGGGATGTGGTGAATGGGGTTAAGGGACCAGGTAAATCAGAGTTAAAATGCTAGCTGGAAAGTAATGAGAAGGCAGAAAAGGAAGGATGGCAGCAAAAGGATTTTGTTCCCATGATGAATAGTATTGAATTCTGGCAGCTGCTGTTGGAAAAAGGGTCAGATAATTATGTTGAGGTTATAAAAGCATTTTCAGCACACCATTGGAATTATTTTGCCTTTTTTTGCTCTGTCTGAAATCATCAGTTTTCAGTCATGACTTCAAGAAGGTTATTGAATGTTATGCTCTTTAGTCAGTAGTAGCAGTGATAGTATTGTTGCTGTTCATGATGTTAGATGTACACACACAATGGAGATCAATTAACCCTTTCACCGCCAGACATTCAGTTTTGCATAAATCTCCATTGCCAGCCATTTTTTTGAAAAACTTTTATTTTATACCAGCTTATGTGAAACGCGCATATCTCTGGAACTAAACAACTAGTTCTCATGCTATTTTTTTTGTAAAATGGAGTAGATACACTGTACCTTTATTATATCATAACATGTTAGTAATGGTAAGTCAACAACAATTTCAAATTTTTAGTAATATCAAGTGCAAAAAAAAAAAAAAAAGCAAAATAAAGAAAAAATGTTATGTTTCTTCTAAACATAAGACATGAAGAAAGAATGCCAACAAACTCTCAGCAAGGGAGGAAAAATACTCCACTCACAATTGAAGACCAGAAAGTATGGTATTTCCAACAGAAAAATGGAAGAAACATTCACAAATACAACTAGTCCAATAGCAGGGAACACACACACATACACACACAAACACATTCTTATGCCTAACTGGTCTCACACACACACACACACATACACACACACACACATACACACGCACATGTCCTTTTCATTCTCAACAGTAATATTTTTTTATGAACAAAAGTCATTCATATGCCTGTTGGTCTCTGAACCCTTGAGAGCCATTCAGCTGATCATATAACCCACTCAAACACGCCTCTGCTGCTCACCTCTCATGTGTCAGTCGGCCATGCCCCCTTCAGCCTCGACCCAGCAAGAGTCGACTCACAGCGTGTGTGTAAAGTTCATTGCCTATAGTCTTAGTTCGCTCCCTGACATAGTCAAGTCAGTGCTGGCTGGCTCAAGGCAAAAACACTGGGGCACACACACGGTAGGGTAGTAAGTGGGCGTCTAGTCTTATCTCTCGTCAGCCTCTCCCAACCATTTGGCCATGGTCCAACGCCTCACGTTGCAATAATTCAGTCAAGCCCCCACTATCGTTGTTTACTCATGACTATCTGGGTCGTCTTCATCTGTACTAGGAACAACTGACTGTCTGTTCAATATTCCCAGCACTTGATCCGTGGTAAATGTACGGCAAGGTCAAGTAGGTAAAGTGCTTGGTGGTGACATCATCGTGAACGGAAAAACAATCAGAATAAAGTCAATAAAACACTGAACTGAATAGTGTTCTGACAAAGTAAATGGCTGTGAGCACGGGCCAGACCCTCCCTCAACTGTGACGTTTATTGCTGGCTTTTTATCTCATGAACTAGGATCGTGAGAGTATTGGGAGTAAGTTCACCCTACTTTGTGCCAAATGGTGACTTTGGCGCTCAGCCCTGTCATCCCCAAAAGGCGACTTTGGTGGTGTAAGGGTTAACACTTGTCTGTATACCTCTAGAATCTGGTATATGTAAACAGATTTGGTATACCAGCAAGTTCCACGGTTAAACTTAAAGCATTTTGATATAAACATTTGCTTAAACTGAATGAATTTTTTGATCCTTGCTTAGTGAAATGCTTGAAACTCTGTCAGCTGCTTAAAGTTGTGAAACCAGTGATGATCTCTCTGCTGAAACCACATACTGAGGGGAAAATAATCTTGTTCATCTTGCCAGTCGTCAGTGCTAATGTGACATTGCTAACAAATGCCCTCTGTCAAATGTCATAATCACAACGATCATTGAAAGCAGAATGGAAGTCAAACAATTGATTTATGGACTGGTCATTGACTACTGTGAGATTTGTAATGAGTCTGTGAATCTTTGTTATTACTTATACAATGAAACATTAACATTTTGATCTTCAACAGTTATTATTTATTCTGACTTTGTATTATTGTGGATATGGATGTTGAAATCTGGATCATGGTAGTGCGCACTGTGATTTTCTTGTCTTGTGAGTTTTCTCACATGTTTGACAGTTTTAGGGGCCAGAATAGCTCAGTTGGTAGAGCGCTGGACTTGTGATCCTGGGGTTGCGAGTTCGAATTTCAGTACAAGGGGATTTTTCCCTCGGAGTTAACATTGGTTCTGACTCCATTCCCCATACAGTCCTTCAAATGAGACTATAAACTGAGGTTCCGTACAAATGCATGCCTAACATCTTGCATACATGTAAAATCCCATCACCAACTTTCAGAAGAGAAGGCGAGTTTAGCCGTTCGTATGGATGACACGTTACACATAGCATGCACCTTCCCCGAAGATGGAGTATGGCTGCCTAAATGGCGGGATGAATAACGGTCATACACACAAAACTCCACTGCCTGTAGACAGGCAATGTCCGCAGGAGTATCAGCCTGCATATGCAGAAAGAAAGAAAGAAAAGACATCGTTTTAGAAATAACATACGCAGGACACCACCTACTAAGCCCCTACTGACGACAATAATTGCTTAGTCGCGGAGCCGGTGTGAGTGAGCTCTCCCTCTGGAGGGCGCCACCACATCCGTCCAACGACAGCCCCCATGGACTCGCCAATACCGGTGACCCCGAGCGGAACCAAACCAAGGCCACAGACGTGGAGAGGACATCAAAACTGAGGTCACCATTGCATATTGTAGTTTGAACAATGTGTCAAAATAAAGTTCAACATTTCCTCTTTTGATTGAGTGTTATTTGAAGTATGAATGTTTTGTGAAGAAATAAATAATTAAGAGAGAGTGAGGTGTGTAATCCGCGTACTTCCGTCACGCGTTGGGCGCTCGCGGCAATTTTCGGTCAAGTCAACTTTGACACAGTGCACTTTCTACCAAATATTAAAGAGTATGGACAACGCACATGGCCATATGAGGTACCAAAAATAAAGGGAATTTAATGTAGAATTTTACTGTCAGAGGTGAAATTCAAATATTCTAAAAATGAAAATACGGGACGAAGTTTTAGTAAAATTTCCGGCAATTTTGGCGAATTTCGGATACAAAAAACGATCATAGAGACACAATTCCTGTGCTCATAATGAAGTATAGACCGTATCCTTTCAATTGAAGTACAAGGTTAATGTATTCATTGCCTGTCCTAGTCAATTCAGCCAATCAAAACGAGTGACCCGTGGACCAAATTGTTGTCTGTGTATGTGCATTCAAAACGAAACATGACACAAAACCACTCAAACTTCGATGAACAAAAAAGATCTTGAGAAATTTCGCAAGGAAATCCATAAGAATCGTAACATATTGCACAGAAATGATGTTTTGGTATATTATTGTCATTCTACACTATTCATTTTCATTAGGTTAAGAATATTTTTGTAAAAGAACCCGTTTTGATGTCAATGCCAAAAGTACAAATTCTCACTTGACAGAAAATTGAGTTTCAGTCACTTATTTTTACAAAGTTTACGTATAAATGACATTCTTAATATTAGTGATTTTAGTCATCCATAGTTTGATGTTTTTATCTTACTATTTTATTTTTTCTACTTTTTACATTTGTGGTTTAGGTGTTAAAAAAACAACGAAAAAGTGAACGATCGTGTTTTGCCCATGGAACTTAAAGGGAACTAACTCACTTCAACCTGGTCGTTCAACAAACACGATCGCTTCAAGTTTCGAAGAAGAAAATGTTTTCGAACAACTAACACGATGAAAATTCCCTTAATTGCTATTGATAATGGACCCATGTAACACAATTTTCTTTGTTAAGCCCGGTTAATACAAATGCGGACAAAAAGTCTCGAATCAATGTGAAGTTGTATTTTTTTTTCACAAGTGCTGAGTAGGCCTGTAACCAATGTTAATTATCTGAGGAGTATTCTCTCCTGATAAGAAATATTGAAAATGATGATTCTCAATGTTTACCATATACTATCAATGTAAATTTTTCAATATTTATGTCAAGATGGGATCCTCTGTTTTACGCAATCAAATGCATTTTTAGTGTGGTGAAAATTACACACACACACACACACACACACACACACACACACACACACACACACATACACACACACACACACACACACACACACAAACACATAGAGGCTGGCACATAAAGGCAGACACCCACATGCTCAAATAAGCATGCACAAAACATATTTACACATACACCTCTTCCTGTTTTCCTGCATGAATTCATAATATCCTATATATGTGAAGTGCATGCATGCATGTGCAAGCACACACAAACACACACACACACACACACACACACACACACACACACACACACACACACACACACACACACATACACTCGCACACACACACACACACACACACACACACACACACTTTTTTTCTTGTCTGTTTTGCTTTTTCATGAGCACACATAATACATCAACAATTGTGTGAGTGTCTGTGTTATGGAAGGGGGGGGGGGGGGGGGGGGGGGATTAGCAGCTGACTTGGTGACTACATACATCGAAGGGGGGGGGGGGGGGGGGGGGGGGGGGTAGCAGCTGACTTGGTGACTACATACATCGACATCGAAGAAAGACACCATAGCACCATCAATATGATGAAGAGAAACAAATCCATCTCTGTATGGTTCAGCAGCAAAAAATGAGCAGGAAAAAAGTGATCTTCTTCGCCTCTCTGCTGAAAAGGCTCCTCAGCTTCAGAAGCAGCATGTCCAGGCAGAGAAAGACAGTATTAGCCGGAAAAGTATTATTCTGGAAGAAAACCGGCAGAAAAAAGAAGCAGCATTGGCTCGAAGAACTAATAAGATCAATGAAATAGTGAGGCAGATGCAAGTTCATAGGGGACCCATGCTGCACTGCAGCTGATGTCAACCGTTTGCTGCTCATGTATCGCACACACAAAAAGATCAGGCTGCAGCACTAAGAGCTGACATTCAGTACCACAGGGTGATTCTTGGAAAAAAATCCACTCCTGTGATTGGGGGGGTACAGTCTAGGTGCTGAGTGCCAGACTCAAAAGCTTTTTAGCAGAAAGTTCTGTGCGTATCACCTCCAATCCTGCTTCAGCTACATGTCCTGCTAGTGACAGACACCCTGGAAATTGTCATCCTGTTGTTCCTCCTGCGGATGATTGTGTACCTCCTGCTGCTGCAGCCAAGTTCCAACCTGCTACAGCTGTTGAAGTAAATCATCCAGCACCACATTCTCCAAATCCTTCAGATCTTGCTCCTGCTCCTCTCCCCCCTCAAGGAAATGCTGGTTGTCATTGTGGCCATGGTCCTGCTCCACTATCCCTCAAAGAAACCCCAGAGACTTCAGGGTGCTGCTCACAGCCCGTCTCCTGAATCTTTCAACTGTGCAAATCCACACGGTGATGGACACCAGTCGTCTTTCACCAAGTACCAGTTTGGCAAGTTGGGAGATTTGGTTGCCTTCCATTACGATGACGACTTCTACATTGGCGAAGTTGTTGAAGTCATCTCTCCAGAAGAGGGTAAAATCAATTTCATGGAGAAGTGCAGCATTAGGAAGGCAGCATTTGCTTGGCCCAAAGTTGCAGACAAATGGAAGGTCCATAGAAACTTTGTGTTTGCCTGTGGGAAGGACATCAGCATTGCTCCCATCTCATCTTCAGGCAGAACATGGCACGTTGAAACCATGGATTTTCTCATGAAGAAGCATATGGACTTCAGAGCACTGTTTGTAGACATTTAATGTTTTACCACACCATGAAACCTACCTCAGAGGGGAAAAGACATTAAAAAGTATGCTGTATAGACCTCTGTTATTTAAAGTCATCAGATATGTAGCTTCAATAGCTGAGGCAGTGACATTTCTTCTGCTTTTATAATGTTTTTTTTTTCTCTCTCAGAATAATAGCAAGAAGCTGTACTGAATTTGACTTCAGTGCACCTCAAAAAGTAAATGCAACCATAGGCACTAGTGTTTTATGTGAAATCCCCATGTTGGAGTCATTTTTTTTTTCAAAATTTTTTTTCTAAACTGAAAATATGAAATTGAAAATAACAGCCATTGTGAAACAGGAAAATCTCGTGAATATTACATAATCTGACATGTAAAGACTGGTTTTTATATTCTTATTATTGACCATATGAAAGGAAACGCATCTCCAAAAATAGACAAAACTAAGTTTTAGGGCAACTTTCTGTTGATTCTTGCCCCCAAGACTTGCACATGCTTGACACACGGCATTTCAGGTCATCTGGCGGCCATTTTGAAACAGTAAAAAACTGGTGATATTAGGCAAAAAAAAATGTAATTGCATGTACTTATTGGAATTATCAATATACATCACAGTACCAAATATTGAGGCAATATCTGGAGTAGTTTAAAAGTTATGACAGTTTATTGTATATTTGTTGTGAATATGGTCCGTCGCTGCATTTTTTGCACATTTTAGCAAAAGTAAGCCTCCATATTTCATAATTTTGAACTATATGCCTACAAAAAATTGAACGTACACTACACATTTAGTACACTGGAACAATGACAGAAAATATGAGCCTCAAGTAATTTGGTTAAAATTACAGAGCCTCAGAAATGGTGCAATGTGCATATGTGACTTTTTTAAAAACGTGAAAATAGTCATTTTTGGCTTGTCGCTGAAGAAAAACTATGTCTCCGATTGGTATGTGAATTTGTTTTACTGTAAGTACATGTTGAGGTCTGCAAGTTTGTAAAAAATGAGCTGTGTGTTTTTGTATTGTTTGGCTGCTTCAGGTCTTCAAAGCTGCTCCAAACTGCCATTATGACTAACATTTTGGAAGTGTCAAACTTTAAATAACAATATCTCTCGAACTAGATAAGGTAGAACAGTAATTTTTGTTTTTGTTTTGTTTCTATTGGAAAATGTCTATTAGAAAAAGACAAAAGTAACATTATATACAGCAAGAATATTTTTGGCTGCCACTACCTATAAATAAATAGAATATTTAGTTGACACAAATTATGGTGGTGAACATAAGCAAATTTCTTTTTTCTTTTAAATCAGAGTCTGTGGTAATCCTTTTCCCATACAACCAGAGCTGATGATACAAACAGGGCTTCAGCTAGGAGAGAAAAAGAAATTGTTGCTGTGGTGCAACAGGCTTTAGGTACACTGGACTTTGATACAGCCAGTTAAGACTGAATTGTGTTTTTATGTCACATAGTGTTGAATGTTCTATTAAGAAGTATAATGAATTTTGTCTTTTAGTGCCTGCAACAAAGGCTGCGGAAGTATGGAGCTTGTCAGCCAATGACCTGGTAGATGATGACCTAGAACTGATCAATGATGATGATTTATTAGACGAAGATGATTTGAAAAAGCCAGAACCTTCTTCTCTCAGAGGTAAGCTTGATTGTTTTAAGTTTTCATTTTAAGCTTGAAGCTAATTTTTGCAACTGGCTCTTGCTGGTATTGAAAGAAATTGTGAAGGTAGTCTTTTTCTTTCTTTAAGAAAAGAAAAAGTTCATCCCAGATTGACTGCATGTATGGAGTTTGTATGGATATTTGCTCATGTGTGTCTGACAATGCTAGTGTTTCCAGAATCAGATTTAGTCTTACTGTCTCTACCACTCAATGTAAGATGTTATTGTAACAAGACTAGAATTGCCATGATATGTTTTGTATCTTTTATGCCAGCTTAAGTTTCCTTTGTAAAAAAGACATTATTCATGAAATTCACAGAAGTGTAAGGAAGTGCATTGATGCTGCAAGCTCTAATTTGGAAAACAGTAATGGTTGACCATTAAGACTGGTAATTAAGATATTCTGTCTGTATCCATTGCAGCACTGTAATGTAAGTGGATGGCTTTCTTCTGCTGACGATTTCCTCTGTGTGTGTGTGTGTGTGTGTGTGTGTGTGTGCCCAAAGTAGCCAGTTGTGCGGATGGCCCGAAGAAGAGGAAAGCCTGTAAAAACTGCACATGTGGGCTAGCTGAAGAGCTGGAGGAGGAAGCAGCAAAGAAGAAGACACACAGCCCAAAGCATCAGCTTGTGGAAATGTGAGATTTGTTTTTTCCCCATTCTTGCCTTCCTTAATATATTAATGTTGAAAATAAACACATTTACAGCTAATAGTGATCATTATATATTTTTTTATTTACCATTATTGATTTTGTTGTTATTTTACAAACATTAGTCTGCTATGACTAGGCATCAAACAGTCTTATTTTCCAGACGGTTTGTTGCATTTAAAATATTCCAGGCTGTTGCATTTAAAATGTGTGTGTGTGTGTGTGTGTGTGTGTGTGTGTGTTTCTTAACCTGTTCACTGAGCTGTTGACGTACGGCGTTTGTCATGAAAAGTGCCGTCTGCAATGCGTAGTTGACGAACGCTGTTCATCATGATTCAACACTCTGTTTCGTCCAGTATTGCCGAAAATCCCTCTATTTATGATCTGATAAGCTCCCTTGACCACTCTTTGCTTTTGGTGTACCATTTGTTTTAAGACAATTGGTTCATTTACATAATTTATGACGATCGATCAGCAAGGTACTGTGAAGTCGCACTTTCAGTATTCCAAGCCATGGCTGTCCCACGACGAAGTTGTACAGTTGCAGAGGTTATTGACAAAATTTACCGAGATGAAGATAGTGGAGATGAAGATTTTGATCCAGCTGGCATCGAACTTCGTGAAGTTGACGCTAACGACCCAGAGTTTGATCTGGAAATGGAAGAAGCTTTGTCTGACTCGTCGTCTGAGTCAGACTCCGAGCATGGAGATCCAATAATTCAAGACGCAGGTGAGTGTATTTGAGAGATTCATTCAATTTTATAACATGATTGTGTTGCTTTTCTTCTCAGTATAATTATGAATAGAACAACCAAGTGTGTGTATTTCATGTCTGTACCATTGATCGGGGCCACGTCAGCGAGCAAGCCGGTCATCAGTGACCAGTGTGCTTGACCGACTTTCAAGGCGTGGGGCTCATGTGCCGGTGTCAGTCGCTCGCTCACTCTCACTCATGCTGCATGTGTTTGATTTGCTTGTGGTTTATAAGTGTTTCTATTGATTGATGTGTGCCCAACTCTTCCACTATGGCCTGTGTGTGGTCATGTGAGGGGCAGGGTGGGAGTAGGGGGAAATGTGTGCGTGTGCGTGTGTGTGTGTGTGTGTGTGTGTTGATGATACTTTTTCTAGAAAACTGAAAGCACACGGTGATAAATAATACTGATCTAAACAATGTTGCAGTGAAGTTATTAGTTCAGAAGCATAACTCATTGGATTGTTTGCAGTGTTTGCTTGATGAAAATGAAAGGGGGCGTGGCATGCTAATGACCCAATTTCAGTTTTGTGTATGTTTGTTCGCTTATAGTATGCATGTGTTTGTGAATATTTCATAAACTGAAAGCAAGAGTAGATACAAAAAAATTTATCATTTTGAAGTGATTTTTTGTGCTGTTTATTTGAATTTTGTTGGACTAACAGAAGGGGGCGTGGCTTGTTTACACTGTGTGTGTGTGTGTGTGTGTGTGTGTGTGTGTGAATTTATGTGTGTATTTGTGTGTGTGTGTGTGTGTGTGTGTGTGTGTGTGTGTGTGTGTGTGTGTGTGTTACATTTTCTTTTTATTTCATGAAATATTTCTGTGGAAAATTGAACTCTTGCTTTCAATGTGTTACAGCTAGGCTGATGCAGCATAGAGATGATGTTCAGCCTGGACCTGCTGGTGCTGGACCTGTTGCTGGACCTTCTGGTGCTGGACCTGCTGGTGCTTGACCTGCTGTTGGTGGCCTGCTGGAAGACGAAGGGGAGCAAGAGGAACAGGATGAGAGGAAGAGGTGTGTGGTGCTCAGGGTAGAGGACGGCAGCCTGGCCATCGACGGGGTGGGCGCCAGGATCAGCGTGGCTGGATTGTGCCGGACAATTTTGAACCTGACATCCCTGATTTTACTGCCAGTGAAGGGATTCAGGTGGACACCACCAACTTTACTGCTGCTGATTATTTCAACTTACACATTAGTGACCTGATCCAACATTTCAGATTCAGACAAACATATACGCAGAAGAGTTCATAGCAACACAACGCCTGAGACCAAGTTCAAGAGTAAGACAACAAAATGAAGAAAAATCTGAAATTTTTGGGAGTAATGCTGCTGATGGGAATTGTGGAAAAAAAGACATCAACAGCTTCTGGAGTCAGGATCCACTGATCTGAACAGCCGCCTCTCCTGCTGCCATGTCTTGTGACAGATTTTTGCTGCTACTGAAATTCTGGTACATGGCTGACAATGACGAATTGCCACCAGCTGGGGAACCCAATCGAGACAGGCTGTTCAAGATTCGGCCTGTGCTTGATAACTTTTTTGAGACTTTTCAGACTGTGTTCACGCCAGGAAGAAACATTGCCATAGATGAATCCCTGCTGCTATGGAAAGGGCGCTTGGTGTTCAAGCAGTATATCCCATTGAAGAGGGCACGGTTTGGCATCAAAATATTCCTCCTGTGTGATAGCTCAGGATACACTTACAGATTTAGAGTGTATGCCGGAAAAGATGAAAGCACAGCAGAACTTGATGCCAGTTTGCCACCTGAAGCTGCCAACCTTGGACGTTCAGGCAAGGAGGTGGTGCATCTGATGTTGCCGCTGTTGAACCAAAGATACAGATTGTTTATTGACAACTGGTATACATCCTGTGATCTATTTGACATCTTGCATGCACAGAACACATCGTGTTGTGGCACTGTCCGTCTCCCAAGAGTCCCAGGCAGCCTTCGAGAGTTGCGTGTGCCAAGGGGACAGACGGAAAGCAGAGTTTGTCAGCACCTTCTTGCCCAGAAGTTTGCTGACAAAAGGGATGTGCACATGCTGACCACCTGCCACAAACCTGCAGCTGACGATCAGCAACCAGGACAACAAGCTGTCAAGCCCCCAGCCATTTTGGACTACAACAAGAACATGAGGGCTGTGGACCGCCATGATCAGCAGTTGCAGCCATACAATGCAACACGTAAAACCATGAAATGGTACAAAAAACTGTGTGTGCGATTTATGCAAATTGCTATGCTGAATGCACACATTCTTTTTAGGAAGGATGGTAACAGCAGCTCCTTCCTTGACTTCCAGAAAGAAGAGATGAGATGATTTTTGGTGACAAAGATCCGGCTAATGCTGAGGACGACCATGCTGTCAGGTTATGTGCTCGACACTTCATCAGTGCTGCCCCCTACCCAAAATAAAGCGCGGCCATCAAAGAGGTGCCGTGTCTGCTGGAAGAAAGGGCAGAGGAAAGACACCAGATATTACTGCCCAGACTGCCGCAGCAAACCAGGATTGTGTTTGGAAGACTGCTTCCGGAACTATCACACTCAGCGTTTCTGTTGGCGATAGAAACTGGGAATTGCACACCTTTTGTTCTTTGTGTGATTAGGTTGTGCTATGGTGTGGCTGGACACTGCTTCATGGGTCTTTGTGCACTGAATAACTCTTGACACAAAGTGTGCTATAAACTGCTGTGAGGTCAGCATCATCTGATTGTGTCATGACTGACATCTTCATTTCTTTATATTGCATTTCAATGAGGTTCATGTGACATTCTGGTGTACCATTTCATTATATTTTTGTTACAAATGTTTCATTCATTTTCCTTTCATTTGATATAACTTTATGTAGCTATCTTCAATATTTTCTGAACTCTAAGCAATTGAAAGTCATAGACGTGATTTTTGTGTTTTTTTTCTGAATTCTACAGGCGACAGAAACTGGGAGATAAACGCCTTTCATTCTTTGTGTGGCTAGACTGTGCTATGTTGTGGCTGGAAACTGTTTCCTGGATCACTGTACACTGTAAATCTTCAATACAAAATGTGCTATGAACTGCTGTGAGCTCCAGCATCACCTAATAACATCATGATTGATTCTTTTCATTTTTTTTTATATTGCATTTCAAGGAGTTCATGTGTCATTGTAGCATATCATTCCATTATGTTATTGTTACAAACAGATTCTTCATTCAATTTCTTTTCATTTGATGTATTTTATGTAGCTATCTTCAATATTTTCTGAACTATAAGCAAATGAATGTCATAGGCATGATTTTTGAGTTTTTCTGAATTCTACGGATGACAGAAACTGGGAGATAAACGCCTTTCATTCATTATGTGGCTAGACTGTGCTTTATTGTGGCTGAAAACTGCTTCCAGGATCATTGTACATTGTAAATCCTCAATACAAAATGTGCTGTGAACTGCTGTGAGCTCCAGCATCACTTAATAACATCATAACTGATTTTTTTCATTTTTATTTATTGCATTTCAAGGAGTTCATGTGCCGTTGTAGCATATCATTCCATTATGTTATTGTCACAAACAGATTCTTCATTCAATTTCCTTTCATTTGATATATACTTTTATGTAGCTATCTTCAATATCTTCTGAATTATAAGCAAATGAAGATCATAGACGTGATTTTTGAGTTTTTTCTAAATTCTACAGGCGACAGAAACTGGGAGATAAACGCCTTTCATTCATTCTTTATGTGGCTAGACTGTGCTTTATTGTGGCTGGACACTGCTTCCTGGATCATTGTACATTGTACATTTTCAATACAAAATGTGCTATGAACTTCTGTGAGCTCCAGCATCACCTAATAACATCATAATTGCTTTTTTTCATTTTTTTATATTGCATTTCAAGAAGTTCATGTGTCATTGTAGCATATCATTCCATTATGTTAATGTTACAAACAGGTTCTTCATTCAGTTTCCTTTCATTTGATATATACTTTTATGTAGCTATCTTCAATATCTTCTGAATTATAAATGAACGAAAATCATAGGCGTGATTTTTGTGTTTTTCTTAAAAAATTTCTTAGCATGGGTCTTAATATATATAAAAAATATGATAGCAGCGAAGGGGTTAATATATATAAATATGTATATATATAAAATATGATAGCAGCGAAGGGGTTAATAACAAAGTGAAATCTTGAATATCAGTTAAGGAAATGAATGCTCTATTAAGCTTTGAAACATTTGTTTTGGAAATTAATGCTGCAGTAAGTTTATGTATGTGTGTGTGTATGCATGGATGAAACCACATGTCTGGAAATGCCGAAATCCAGAATCCAACCACGCTGTTTGTGTGGAGATCCTGAAATCATGAAATTTCCGGGTCGATTTTTATTTTCTCTGAACGTTTCAGTAAAACCGATTATCCTGATAATTCCATCAGATCCATGTTTTTTTTTTTTTCCAATCTGATCATTCCTTTATCATTTTGCTGGGAGAATTTGCAAATGCTGCTTCAGCCAATAGCCACAATACCGTTTGTTGAGCCTAATGAAGATAGGTCTGTGACTGATGCCTGTGTTCAGAACAAGTTTCATTTTCCTCATATAGTGGAGGCTTGTTCTATATATAGTAAAAGCATAATTTTACATTAACTGTGGTGAAATGGATTCTTTCTAACACAAATACTTTCAAACCTGATGCATCTGCATACTTTGCTGCATACTCATGCTGCCTTTGATTTTTTCAATGTTTCTGGGCATATTGTCAAAAATTTGACAAAGGCAATTACCACCCAAGAATCTAGTCTCAGGAATTTTTGTCCTGAATTCTTTTTCCGTTTTTAAAGTTTGCCGTATTTTCGCTGATCATGGGAACAAAATCTGGCAAAATTGAATTGGTAAATATGTCTGTAGTTACATGCTCTAAAAAAAAAAGAAATAAAAGAAAAGAAAAAAAAAAGAGAAAAAAAACTATTTACCCCTTCACTGCCACAGTATGATAGCACATTAGAAAATCTGTATGCTGTGGTAAAATTTAGCTTTTTTGGGTAGGTTCAATAAAATGGTTACTGCTCACTTATTTCTTGACAGATCTGTCTGATTTTTTGCATGTTTTGTTGTTATGCATTTGTCTACAATGTATTGTCAAAATGACTTAATTATGTTGATAATTAGTATATCAGAAATTGACATAATTATGAAAATTTTACAAAAATTAACAGTTTTTGAGTATACACAAACACACTGCGCCAAATAGAATGAGTCAAAACACTGAAAAAAGTGGTAGCTATTTATTGAACTTCAGCACTAACACATGACAGTCATATAAATTCCAAGAAGTCTTGTTCTTCTTGATGATAATCTGCTCATAATTGGGGGTAATATTTTTTAGGTAAAAAGGGGCATGATCATGCTTTTCACGGTATGTTCACTAACATCTACATTACTCATCCATTTATTGAGTTATTTGTTAGATTTTGTGTGGATTACTTCCTTATACTCTTGTCTATAATTTCACATCATTTTAACTTTATTTTGTGGGTAAGGATGATGGTTCACGCTAATAACATATGATAAAACAGTTTTTGTTCTGTTTTGAGTTTGAGAGTTTTACAACAAATCACCACATAAAAACCCACTAAACACAGCAGAAATACCTTTTGGTGTTTGCTCAACAACATTACAACACCTGGGATTCATACTGTTGTCAGTAAATGTCTCTCTGTGTAACAATCTGTATGTTACTGGGGGTACCCCCAATTCTACAAGAAAGGGGCATAATTTTACTATTTGGGGTAGGTTCAGTTCCTCAATCCCTGTTTATTTATTTGTTGACATATGACTTAGATTTTATGGCTTCTCTTTCATCATACCCCAAGCTATGATGCTGCTGTATAACAATAATGCAGTATTGTTGGCCATTAGGGGATGGACAGGGATATAATGAACGGTGGTTTTACAAAAAGAACAGTTTTCAAGTATACAAAAACAAAATGCACCATATAAAATCAGTGAAAACAATGAAAAAGTGGTGTGAATAATTATTTAACATCAGCACTAACACTTGACAGTCATATTAATCCCAAGGAATGTTGTTCTTGATGATAATCTGCTCATAATTGGGGGTACTATATGTTTTAGGTAAAAAGGGACATGATCATGCTTTTCATGTATGTTTACTAACATCAACATTACTCATCCGTTTGTTGAGAGTTATTTTTAGATTTTTTGTGGATTACTTCCTTATACCCTTGTCTACAATTTCACATCCTTATTTGATTTTGGGGGTAATAATGATGGTTCACACTAATACCATATGATAAAACAGTTTTTGTTTTGTTTTCAGTGTGAGAGTTTTACAACAATTCACCACATGAATGCCCACTAAACACAGCAAAAATACCTTTTGGTGTTTGCTCAACAACATTACAAACACCTGGGATTCATATTGCTGTCAATAAATGTCCCTCTGTGTAACTATCTGTATGTTACTGGGGTACCCAATTCTACTAGAAAGGGTCATAAGTTTACTATTTGGGGTAGGTTCAATACCTCAATTACTGCTTATCTGTTTGTTGACATATGACTTTGATTTTATGGCTTCTCCTTCCTTTTACCCCAAGCTATGTTGCTGTATAATATAATCAAGTTTTTGTTGGCCATTAGGGGATGGACAGGGATGTACCAATGGTGGTTTTACAAAAAAGAACAGTTTCTACACACATACACATGTTACAACACATAAAACCTGTAAAACACTGACAAGAACTTCTTTTAGTGTTTACTCAGCATCACTGTAAGTATACAGTGTGGTCCAGTTTGTTATAGTATAATACTTATTGGTAAATGTTCAGACTGACAACCATGGGGAAAAAAAAGTCTGAAGAAAAAAATTGTCTGTTGAAAAGAAAAAAAAAAAAAAAAAAAAACAGAGAGAAAACACTATAGAAACTGAAGAAGAATCTGAATACAGAATAAAAGTTTCAAGATAAGTAAGCAGACCTACAATTGGGCACACGCACACACACACACACACACACACACACACACACACACACACACACACACACACACACACACACACACGCACACACACACACACACACACACACACACACACACACACATTTACACACACACACACACACACACACACACACACACACACACACACACACACACACACACCACACAGTAAGCAGACCCACAATGGGCGCACACACACACACACACACACACACACACACACACACACACACACACAATTTACACACACACACACACACACACACACAAACACACCCACATACACACACACCACACACGCACGCACACACACACACACACACACACACACACACACACACACACACACACACACACACACACACACACACAATTTACACACACACACACACACACACATGTACACATAAGCACAAACACACACTAACAGTATCACACACACACATGAGTGTAAAAACACCACAATGGCACGAAAAAAAAAAAAAAAATTGCTGTGGATGAGTGCTTCTGTGCTTTACAAAATGAACAAACTTATATGGAAAACTTGCTTACAGAAATAAACAATGCTTAGGCACACATGTGCGCGTGCGTGCGCACACACACACACACACACACACACACACACACACACACACACACACACACACACACAGTCCCACCTATCCATACAGTCATTATTTCCCATAATTATGTGATTTCAGTAGGAAATATGGCAAAGAAGAGAAATACAGAAAATAAATAGTGGAGGAATGAAGAATCAAGTAGTAACAAAAAAGTAAAAGTAAAAAAAAAAAAAAAAGAAAAGAAAAATAGAGCTACTTGCCTGAATCCAGTTCTGGTCATGAAGGAACTGAAGACTGGAGTTCTGTGCAGTCTAAAATTGGCACAGTTGACATTCAGACCAGTATTCCCGGTGAAAACACCACCAAGGCTGGGACTGACCACGCCCCATGCCACGCCCCCGGCCGCTTTCACGGGACCCTCGCTGTCGTCCTGAGCCCCTACCGTGTCACGACCCTCTCCGGTCATGACAGGAGGGCGTGCAGTGCTCGTTGATGGCAATGGGTTCGGCTGTTTCCGCCGCTTCGTCACCCTCGCTAAAGGTGTTGTATTCACTGCTGTCATGTGCAACTAACAATGAAGCCATGTCATCACCAGCACGTATATCTCCGATAAAAGTGAATGGTGCTGGTTCCCATCCGTCTCTTCCTCATCGCTAGTATCAGGATCCGATCCTCAAAGGTCTTCTTCATCACTTTCTTCTATAAATTAGAACATCATCTAAAACATCAAGCGCAGTGTAACGCTTGAAAACAGGAGGCGTCGACGAAGTGCTAGGTTGAGCTGCCATCTTGAATATGCTTATCAGCTGTGACCTCTCGACTCACAATTTGCATAACATATGGTCAGCTGGCTGCTCGCGTGAAGGGAAAGGGGCCGTTCCTCGACACCAGTAAGAGAGAGAAAAAATTTTAGATGGTTGTCTCCCAAGCGGATTTTTTCTGCTTTCCGTGATGAAGTTACGGCATGACACACATGTCCTGGGTGTAGCAATTTTCAGTTTTCAGGATGTTAGTTACACGTTCCAGGCAGGGAACGGGTTAAAGTATTATCCTAACTATTTACAAATACAAGTACATTCAGTGCGCTTTTATCTTGTCAGTTAATGCGAGCTGAAAGGCCACTTTGAATGGACAGTTTGTGATTACTGATTCTTTCTTGTGTGACAAAGCTCCAGTAGGTTAATTTAGTAGGTGAAATGAACAAATATTGTTCAATCTGTATTTTTTTAAGCATTCTGTTCATGTTACAGATTTCAATTTGATTTATTTTCGGCAAAGCAGTCTTGCCCACCGATTTTACAACTCTTATTTTTCACACCTGATTCATGATGACCAGGAGATTGATATATCCATAAGCTTCACCCCCAGTGTATTATTAAGACAACTGAAATATAAGGTTTATTAGAACTTGTTTCATAAATAATTAAAAAAAAAACATCTATACATTTCACATGACTATGTTTGCTTCCACTAGAAATAACTTGTGCCCAGAATTTGATGATTGTAATTTTCCTTTTAAATTGATTGAAATTTGTCTGAACTCTGCAAAAAACTACACATGGGATGGGGGGAGTTGGGGTGTTCCAAGTGTTACTTAATAACTTCAATGTTTAAATCTATGAGCCAAGTCACATACCTGTTGCACCAATAACTCTACACCACCCATATGCCACTACCACTCCTTCCCCCTGAGATCCCTCCGGGGGTTGCAACCTTGCCGTGGTCGGAGGGCTTGCGTGGTCCTGTGATCCCTTAGGCTTTGCTGGCGGGGGCATCAATACTTGAAGATAGGCTAGTTTTTTAAAATGCTTCTGGGCCTGAAAAGTTGAAGATGCTATCTGGCCTAAGCGCAACGTGGTAAGGAGTTGATGCCCCTGGTAGGGCTTCCCATGTCAGACAGGCTAAGGGTGAGATCCTGACTAATAGTAACCCGCCTTTCTCCTTTTCTTGTTTCTGCCTTGCCTTTCTTATTTGGCTCTTTTCTATCTTCGTCTCCCCTTCAAATCTTCTTTTCCACGCTCTTCTTTTCTCTGTGGTCTTCTTGAGGCCCACCGTGTTTGCCGTGCGGTGCGTCCTGTGATGGGGGAGAATAGGATCCTGGAGGTTGAGACCGCTGATGTGACTGCGGTGCATCAAGTCAACACACCTCTTTGGCCTGGACTTCCTCTAGACAGGTGGTCGAAGTGGCCCACTTCGATCAAGCGGCTGGTCGCGTGCATGCATGCCCCTAGCTCAGGCTAGAAGGCGGCGGCTCGGGTCAAACGGGTTTGGGAGCTTCTGTGGCAGGGATGCTTTCAGGCCTGTGTATATCTCCTTTGAAGTCCTGGTGCCCAGATATACTGGAATTCCGTATAAAATGGGCATCCCCCTTTGTTGGGACTCGATGGCGGGTGGGAATCAAAAGAGATGAATTCTAATGAATACACCATGGCACCAAAAACAAAAAAAAGACACAGGCAGGATTCAGAAACAGAGACGGACACGGATTCGGAACATGAGACGAGAGTCCTTTCAGGCTTCTGGCCCAGCTGGCTGATTGTGGAGGGAGCAGATGAGGATAGACCTCTGTCAGGCCTGAGTCCTTTTGCGATTGCAAAGGGAATCAATGGCCTCAGCGGGAAGCCAAAGAGCGTCAAGAGACTGAGGAATGGGTCACTTCTGATTGAGTGCTCTTCCAAGCTGCACTCCGAGATGCTGTTAAAATCGACAACGTTAGTGGATCGACGACCGATCAAAGTGTCTCCACACAAATCTCTGAACTCTTCGAAAGGAGTAATCCGGTGCAGAGATCTGAGAGGAGTGTCGGAGGCTGAAATCAAGTCAGCTGGCATCTCAAGGAGTGACCCACGTTCATCGTGTGCTTGTGCGTAAAGGCAATGACAGGATTCCAACTGACACCCTTTTCTTGACCTTCTGCTCTACTTCTCTCCCGGAGTCGATTACGGTGGGCTACCTGAGAGTTTCAGTGTCACTGTACATCCCATCACCTCTGCGCTGTTTCAAGTGCCAGAGGTACGGCCATGTGAGGGATATGTACGGAAGAAGAGGTGTGTGGTACCTGCTGCCAGCCAGTCCACCAGGATGTGTGTGACAGTCCACCACAGGGTTCGTACGCCCCTTGAAGACCCTTGAAAACCCTTTAAATTTCAACTGGGTCAAAAAGGCCCTTGAAAACCCTTGAAAACTGCAGATATCCCTACCATCCCTTGAAATCCCCTTAAAAAGAACAAACGCGAACGAGACTTCGGACATCGATTTTCGCCTCTCGAATCGTGTTGCGTGTCGTCTGCTTTTCAAGTAAAGGGAAGCAATTCAATAGTCGGTTATCGTTTGCGCATGCGCAGTTCGACTTCCGACAAAGGGCGCCATGCTCCCTCATCTTCGTCGAAGTCCGATACTGTTGCGTCTGTCATCATGCCGAAGGGAATTACGCATTTGATCCGTTGTGGCTACAGAAGGAAGAATATCGAAGCTGTATCACTGAATGCAGAGACAACAAACATGCGTTTTTCTGTGTAAAGTGTGCAAAAAGACCGTTGATGTTCGGACAAAGGGCGAATCGGCGGTTGCAAATCACGGAAAGAGGAAAAAATACGTGGAATTGGATAAAGCGAGTAGGCCGGTTGGTAGGTAGTCTTACGGACTTCGTTCGGCAATCATCAAATTCATCAGATCGGGTCAGACCTATCCTTAGTAAGAATCGTCAACCAATCCACAATAACAGCAAGTGGGGACAGATGATGTGTTGAAAGCTGAAGTGTTGTGGACGATTCATGCCATCAACAATCATAACAGTTTCCGATCTGCTGAAGACAACGCGAAACTGTTTGCAGCAATGTTTCCATATTCCTCGATTGCCACGAACTATCGGTGTGGGGAAACCAAAAGCAGATATCTTGCAACTTTTGGCATTGCTCCTTCTTTCTGTCAGAACTGAAAAAAAAGAGTGAAATCACAGACTGAATCTTCAAATCAATCGTCACGTCGTCCTCCGTAGACTTTAAGTGACTCATTTAAGTGCGCATTTGTTAAAAGAAAAGAAAAGAAAAAAAACATCCTACTTTCTTGTTCAAAAAGACAGCATTCATACCACACCCCTCCCCCTAACTTACCTACCAGCTAGCCTACACACACACACACACACACACACACACACACACACAACAAAAAAAAAAAAAAAAATCAATTATCAATTTATTCACTTAATTTTTTTTTATTACAGTTACTTTCATTTTATTCATCAAGTTATCATAATCACTACACTATCATTATTATCATTACTATCCCTTCTATATATATATATATATATTAAAAAAAAATACATAATATAAAAAAAATATAATATAAAAATCCCCCCCCCCCCCCCTTAGAATTATTATTAATCCACCTTAACCACAACCATCACAAATATCACACCACCCCCACTAAACACCCACCCCCCAGCAACACAACCCCATCAACCCTCCCCCCCCCCCCCCCCCCCCCCCCCCCCCCCCCCCCCCCCCCCCCCCCCCCCCCTCTCCCCCCCCCCCTCTGTCGTTTCCCCCTGGCGGCCATTCTTCCTACCACATGGACAGATAAGTCACTCTTCGTTCTTTGTATGTACTGTCCTAAATGTTAAATATGTTGTTGTTTTTTTGTTTTAAACCAGCAACACAACCCCATCGTTTCACCCCCCCCCCCCCCCCCCCCCCCCCCCCCCCCCCCCCCCCCCCCCCTTTTTTCCCATAATCCCCTCTGTCGTTTCTGTCTGGCGGCCATTCTTCCTACCACATGGACAGATAAGTCACTCTTCGTTCTTTGTTTGTACTGTCCTAAATGTTAAATATGTTTTTTTTTTTTTTTTTTTTTTTCTGAAGAAGATCCAAGAGGTTGAATTGCATTGTGTCTTGTCCTGTGCTTTGTTTGTCAATGTCCTTGGCGGTAACTAACCCCCTCTCTCTCTAAATTTGGTTCATTCTCCATCAGTCACTCCATTTTGAAATGAAAAAAAAAAAACAAAGTTAAGTTAAGTGTGGAGCTGCAGGAAGGCTACCCACATTCGCCTTTTCAAAAGGGGTTACCCTGCTCCCTATCTGCCCAGAACAAGCATAGGCTAGTCCAGGCCCGCCAACCATTCACACACACTTCCACACGACAGCACATACAGTGGCTGTATTTTAAAAGTAAAGTTTGCTGAGCTCCCTCCTGAAATATGCTAGAGAGGAGGCCTCGGCTGCAGCTGCCGGTAGAGAATTAATGAATATGTCATGCTTTTTTGATGAATCATTGAACAAGGACTTGAAACAGAAGCAGCTGGGCATTCATGTCAGATACTGGTCTGGAAAGCAGATTGAAAGTTTTCTTTTTCTGATTTCTCAATTTCTGTATAAAGACTTCAGTTTTATTTTTTGTATATATATGATATTGAGCGTGGAAAAGACTACAGAAATGTAATCACCTTATCATCATGGCTGGATTACATGTGTAAGGTTATTAGTCACTCTTTTTTTTTTCAATTGTACGGCTAAATTTGCCCCTAAAAAATAAAATATCCCCTTTAGAAACCCTTGAAAAACCCTTGAATTTGTTTCCTGTGAAAAAGTGGGAACCCTGCCACCACTCTGTGCCAGCTGTGGAGGCAAGCACCCATCATCATCGAAGACCTGTCCAAACTGGTTAAAGGAAAAGGAAATTCAGAGAATAAAGACTGAACAGCGAATCCCGTTTTTTGAGGCGAAAAAGATTGCTATGAAAAGTCAACCAACTGCTGGGCTTCGTTTGCAGCTGCAGTAAAGAAGCCAACAACAGTCAGCATCGGAGTGCAGACGGTGGAGTCCTCGTTTGCCGAGAGAGAGCCAGAAACCAAGTCTGTAGCCTCAGCAGAAGAACCACTGCATGCGATGAACCCCAGCAGTCATCGCCTTCAGATACGAGTCAGTCTTCAAAGCCTACTCCCGCCCCCAGACCACCAGGGGCAAAAGACCTACAGGCACTTCAGAGCGGCAGAGAGTGGAAGTCGTTGAAGTACAAGACAAGACCACCCCCTCAAAATCCTCCAAAGGGCACCCTACAGCTGTCAACAAGGGAGCTGGCGGTTCTGGAGGAAAGACCAAGTCGCCACCTAAAAAGAAAACGCCGAACAAAATTTTATCAGATCGAGAGAAAAAAAGCGGAGAGAAATTTCAACAGATTTGCAGTTCTCTCGGATCCAGATGATGTTGATATGGAATAAAAGGAAGAATTACGAGATTTATTTTCCTTCACCATATTTCTTTTATGATGGACTCATCCACAATGGATTCAATCATACATTGGAATATCAGGGGACTGTCTTCCAATTATGAAGAATTGCAGCTGTTGTGCCGTGAGGCCAGGCCGATGCTAATTGCCCTCCAAGAAACTCTTCTCAAGTCTGACAAAAAAAATTTCACTTTCTGGCTACAGTTTTCTAAATCTACTGCACAGTCTGTTGAACATGGTGCTTCTGGTGGAGTTGCCTTGTTCATTCACAACTCTGTTCTGTACAGCCCAGTTGCTCTGCAGACTCCGCTTCAGGCAGTGGCAGCTCGGGTTACTCTCCACAAAACAGTTACTGTCTGTAGTTTGTACTTATCTCCAAACATCTGCGTCACCAAACAGGACCTCATTTTCACTCTTGGAGCAGCTTCCTCGACCCTTCCTGCTGTTGGGTGATCTGAATGGCCACTCTCCTCTATGGGGAAGTGAGAGATCTTCACCACGGGGTGCTTTTAGAGGAAGTGTTTTCGGAGCTTGATCTGTGTGTCTTGAATAGGAAATCACCAACTTACTTCACTCCGCTAATGGCACCACATCTTGTCTGGATCTTTCTGTCTGTGATCCATCTTTGTTTTTTTTGGATTTTGTTTGGGAGGTTGATGAGGACCTGCATGGTAGTGACCACTTTCCTGTGTTGCTTCGGTGTAAATGCAGAGAGAGAGTCTTTGCCAGAACGCCTCAATTTCAACAAAGCAGATTGGGACCTCTTTGCCACTAAGTTTCTTATGGATCTGGAAGAGGACAAGATCCTGCAAAGTGACGATCCGGCAGGAAGTCTTTCAGATTCATACTGAATTGCGCAAAGTCAACCATCCAGACATCTTCCAAGAAGCCCGTAATGCCAAAAGTTCTTGGTTCAATTCTGAGTGCAAAGAAATTAACAAAACCCGTAAAAGAGCTCAACGTAGGGTCTCTTGCAGACCCTCGATGCCAACGTCCGAGCGCATCAGAAACTGAGGGCCAAATCTAAACACATATATAGACCAGTAAGCGATTATCTTGGAGACAGTTTTGCTCAAGTCTCACATCCAAAACATCGAAGAAAAAAAAGTGTGGAAAATCATCAAGAAAATTAAAGGGAAGAACACCTGCCCCACTGTGAACCACCTCAAGTTTTCTGATTCTTTAATAACAGAGAAAAAAGCAGTTGCTAATCTGCTTGCTTCAACCATTGAAAAGAATTCCTCCTCTTCTAACAAGTCAGCCAGTTTTGTCAAAAACAAAGCCTTAAAGAAAAAATCACCCTGCAACTTTTCGTCAGACAACGTGGAAGACTACAATCTTCCTTTCACTTTAAATGAATTGAAATCCGCCTTACTTTCTTGCAACGATTCCTCTCCGGGTATAGATGAAATCCATTATAAACTTTTGAAACATCTTCCGCAAAAAGGTCTGCACATCCTGCTACATGTATACAACCATGTATGGACTACTGGATTCTTTCCACCATCTTGGCGAAAAGCCCTCATCATTCCTATTCCCAAACCTGGAAAAGATCTCTCCAACCCGTCAAACTACCGTCCAATAGCTTTGACCAGCTGTGTCTGTAAACTGATGGAGAAAATGGTCAACGCTAGACTCATGTGGAAACTTGAAACCGACGGCCTTTTGGCGAAAGAACAGTGTGGTTTCCGTAAACATCATACTACAGTGGACCATTTGATTCGTCTGGAATCTACGCTTCGGAACGCCTTTCTGAACAAACACCACGCAGTGGCTATATTCTTCGACTTGGAGAAAGCCTACGATACCACCTGGAAAGCTGGAATTCTTCATGATCTCCATGATCTTGGTTTTCGGGGTCATCTTCCACTTTTCATTCAAAATTTTTTGGCAGACCGACAGTTTCAGGTCCGGGTTGGCACCACTCTCTCTGATGTTCATGAGCAGGAGTTGGGTGTTCCACAAGGGAGCATACTGTCTCCGGCCCTATTCAGCATCAAGATTAACAACATTGTCAAGTCAGTTCAGCAGGGTTCAGACTGCTCATTGTTTGGATGATTTTGCTGTCTATGCAACTGGAAGCCTGTACCCGAGTGTCCAGCGCAGGCTCCAGCTTTGTGTGGATAAAATTCATCAATGGGCGGATGAAAACGGCTTTTTTTCTCTACGAAGACACAGTGCATTCACTTCCATAATTTTCGTCAGTTTTTTCCAGATCCTGAAATCAAAATAGGGAAATCTCCCATTCCAGCTGTCACAGAGGCCAAATTCCTTGGAGTTATTTTTGACCAAAAACTCAACTTTCTCAGCCACATTAAACACCTCAAAACCTCTTGCCAGAAAGCTCTGAATATTCTGCGGGTCGTAGCACACACTGACTGGGGCGCTGATAAGAAAACTTTGCTGCACACTCTACAGAGCCTTGGTCCGTTCCAAACTGGATATGGTTGTGCTGTGTACGGCTCTGCCAGACCGTCGTATCTAAAAAACTCTTGGACCCTATCCACCATCAAGGGCTTCGTCTCTGTCTTGGAGCATTCCGCACCACCCCTGTGTACAGCCTGTACGCAGCAGAGAGGCAGGTGAACCTTCACTGTCCAACCGCAGGCTGAAACTGTCTTTGAATTACTACGTCAGACTGTTCTCCGAACCTGAAAACCCTGCCTATGACTGTGTCTTTGACCCTCAGTTTCAAAGCAAATTTGAAAACAACCCTAACTGTATTCCGCCGTTTGGTCTTCGTTGCAGCCTCACGCACGGAATGCAGGTCTAGACCTAGGAGTTGTGTCCGATTTTTCCAAGTTTCCAGATCAACCTCCGTGGACCTTTTTCACACCAGAGATTCGTTTTGATCTTGCAGCTTTTCGCAAAGAGTCCACCAGCTCTCTGGCATACAAGGCTTTGTATGCTGACCTCTGTTCGAAATTCTCATCCTATCAGAAAATTTTCACTGACGGTTCCAAGTCTGAAGATGGAGTGGCCTGTGCAGCCTACTGCCCTGGTGCTCCTTCTCAAATACTGTTAGAACATATTCCTTCAGACGCTTCTGCTTACTCTGCTGAAGTTACAGCTCTGGTTCTGGCACTACGGATAATCTCCCAATCTACGAAGAGGGACTTTCTGGTTTTCGGATTCACTGTCAGCTTTGGAGGCCATAGCTGGCCGCAACCTTCAGCACCCCGAACTTTTACACTTTTTTGAACTTTTTACCAAGTTGACAGCGGAGGGTTACAACATTCTTCTGGCTTGGGTTCCTGGTCATGTTGGCATCGGAGGGAACGAAATGGTGGATCGTTTGGCCAAGAATGCCGTACGAGAGAAACTGTCAAACACACCTATCCCCTGCTCAGATTTGAAACCCAAAATTAACGATTATGTAAAGACCTCTGGCAGGAGGATTGGAATACACAGACGGATAACAAACTCTTTCAGATCCGTCCAAACCTAAAGGAGTTCCTCCCTCTTCGTCTGGTGGTCGTAAAGAAGAAACAGTTCTGTGCCGGCTGCACACCGGCCATTCGTATTTTACCCATTCCTACCTTTTAAAGAGTGAAGAAGCTCCTTGGTGCATTCCGTGTCATGTGCCACTCACAATGAAACATATTCTTTAGAGTGTTGGGATTTGCACGATGTGAGACACAAACATTTTTTACAGCAGATTCCATGAAAACCTTGTTCAGAGATGTTCCGCCTGACGCGATCTTTGAGTTCTTGAAAGAGGTTACATTTTTTTCATCGGATCTGAGATTTTACAGTGGAAAGATTTTTAACAAAGTTTTGGATGATGCAGCGTCTGAACTCCACCGTGTACAGGTCAGCAACATTGTCAGTTTTAACCCTCTGCCTACCGCATGACTTTGTGCTATATGACTATGTGAATACGATGCCAAGAGAGGTAACTCAGCAACACATCACATTTGCCATAAAGAAACCTCAATAACAAAAATTGTTTTTAACTTATCTATTCTGTAAAAGTAATGAAAAAAATTCAAAGACATCACTCCATCCAAAACAGCCATTTTCCCCACATATAGTGAACTGGTACACAAGGAAAAAAAAAAACCGAACAGACTAACTCTACTTCTGTGTTTTCGGTGCTAAAAAACAATTTTCCCTGAATTCACTGTACCCACAGAATGTCATGGATTAGGAGCACAGAGTGACTTTTGAACCTTCAGGAACAAAATAAAGTCATTCTGTGTGGTATGCACACTAAATAATCAACTTTGTTGTGAAGAAAAAAAAAAATCCAAACTTCAACAATTTTGTTAAACTGAAGGCATCACATATAAGAAGATATGTCTTCTAACTACTGAGGAGAAAAAAAAAACAAGAACAGATTACTGAATACTGGACTTAAGATTGTGATGGAATTCAACAAAAATGTGCTTTTGCACAAGTGCACCTCTGGGAAGGCTGCACAGGAAGCTCTTTGTCTGAGGAACACTCTAGAAGTCGACCTGTGATGAAGCCTCCTCTTCCACCTCGTCCATCTGGGGGTGGAAATGAGCATCGTCTTCGTCAGCCAGGAAGGTGGTATCTCCATCGCCTTCTTCCAATTGCTCTTCTCCTTTGGAGATAGAAGGTGATGGGGACAATGAGATGGAGTAATTTTCTTTTTTTCTTTTTTCTTGTCATGGCCCTTATTCAGTGGAATATAAGAGGCATTAATGCCCAATATGAGGAACTCCAGCGGTTGTGTTCTGGCCTCAAACCTAGTGATGTTGCGCTGCAGGAAACATTGTTGAGACCAGGAAAACATTTTTCATTGGCAGGCTTTAGTTCAGTAGGTTTTCCTGCTTTTACCTACAGATACTGGCCGTGGTGTCACTGGGGGTGTTTCCCTTCTTATTCACAGATCTTTATTATTCAGCCAAGTTAACTTACAAGCTGTTGCGGCCAGGATTACTTTCAATAAAACAATAACTGTGTCTGTTCAGTTTATTGTCCTCCGTCTGGTACAATATCCAAGCAACAAGTCATTGATCTAATAGATCAGCTTTCGCGTCCTTTTTTCATTTTGGGATACTTCAACGGGCATTCCCCCCTTTGGGGTAGCTCATATTCCTCACCTCGGGGTCTCATGCTGGAAGTGGTCTTTAATTACTGGACTTGTGTTGTCTGAATGACAAATCACCAACATACATGCATTCTTCAAATGGTACCCTTTCATATTTGGATTTGTCAGTGTGTGATCCTTCATTAGTTCTAGACTATGATTGGTCAGTTCACGATGATCTGCACGGGAGCGACCATTTCCCTGTAATACTTTCACCAATTTTGAAGGAACCTGTTTCCTTTCCTCAGTATTTTTGCTTTAAAAAGGGCTAATTGGGATTTCTTTCGTTCAGCCATAACTGATAAGCTAGATGCTGAAATCGTTTTCCAATCAGAAGACCCAGCGGAGTCCTTTACAAATATTTTGTTATCATGTGCGAGAGATACCATCCCACTCACAAAACCAGGTCCGCAACTGCCTGGTACGCCATGGTACAACCAGGATTGTAAGAATGCTTGCAACGTTTGCAAGAGGGCCCAACGTTTAGTCTTTCAGCATCCTGTGGCCCAAATGTTCAATCTTATCAGAGGAAAAAAGCAAAGGCGAGGTTTGTTTGTAAGAGGAAGTAGACGAGTATCTCTGGAGAAATTTCTGCTCTTCGCTTACATCAAACATTTCCAAGAAAAAAATCTGGAGAGTTGTTAAAAAGATTAGGGGAAAGAACAGCTGCTCTTCAATCCACCATTTAAAACTTGATGATACACTCATCACTGACAAACTAACTGTGGCTAACTTGCTATCTTCCACCATAGAAACCAGCTCTTCCTCAAGTCAAAAATCTGCCGCGTTTTTAAAGATCAAAACGCAAGCAGAAAAAAAAAAGAAGCTTGACTTTACCTCACCCAATCAAGAAGACTACAACTTGCCCTTTGATCTAAATGAACTGAAGTCTGCCTTGCAGGCGTGTCACGATTCTGCTCCTGGTCTTGATGAAATACATTATCAACTCTTAAAACACCTTCCTGACTCAGGTCTTAACATTCTGCTTCAAGTTCATAACCATGTCTGGATGTCTGGGTCTTTCCCAGCTTCATGGAAAAGGGCCGTAATTGTTCCCATTCCGAAGCCAGGGAAGGATCATTCAAACCCAACCAACTATCGTCCAATAGCCTTAACAAGTTGTGTTTGTAAGGTGATGGAAAAAATGGTAAGTGGTAGGCTTATGTGGAAATTGGAAACTGATGGGCTTTTAGCCATGGAACAGTGTGGTTTTACATCACTCTACCATGGGCCATTTAATCAGGTTGGAAACCAACATTCGAAACTCTTTTTTTATAGAAAAAGCATGTTGTTGCCCATTTTTTCGACATAGAGAAGGCCTATGACACGACGTGGAAGTATGGAATCCTGTCAGACCTCTATCGGATGGGTTTCCGTGGCAATCTCCCAGTGTTCATAGAACAGTTTTTGGCAGACAGATCCTTCCAGGTCCGTGTGGGGACATTATCAGAAATTCATGAGCATGAAATGGGTGTTCCACAGGGTAGTATCCTTTCCCCAGCCCTGTTTAGTATAAAAATAAATGAAATTGTCAATTTTGTCAACCAGGGTTTGGACTGCTCTCTTTTTGTTGATGATTTTGCCCTTTATGCATCTGGGAAATCATTTGCTGGTGTACAGCGCCAACTCCAGTTGTGTGTTTATAAAATCCAAACAGTGGGCAGTCGAAAATGGGTTCAAGTTTTCATCAGTTAAAACAGAGTGCATCCACTTTCATAATTTCAGACAACTTTTTCCACCACCAGAAATTTTCATAGATAAGGCTAAAATTCTGCTGTCACAGAAGCCAAATTTTTGGGTGTTACCTTTGACCAAAAGTTAAATTTTAAAGCCCATATTCTGAAGTTGAAAACATCGTGCCTCAGAGCCATGAATATCCTCCGTGTAGTGGCTCATACGGATTGGGGTGCAGACAAACACACACACTTCTCCATCTTTACAGGGCATTAGTTCGATCCAAGTTGGACTATGGCAGCATCATTTATGGCGCCGCTAGAGCCTCGTATCTAAAAGTCCTAGACCCAGTTCACCATCAGGCTCTTCGTCTCTGTCTTGGAGCATTCCGCACCACCCCCTGTATACAGCCTGTACCCAGAGGCAGGTGAACCCTCACTGTCCAACCGCAGGCTGAAACTGCCTTTGAATTACTATATCAGACTGCTCTCGGAACCGGAGAACCCTGCCTATGACTATGTCTTTGACCCTCAGTTCCAAAGCAAACTCGAAAATAACCCATACTGTATTCCACCATTTGGTCTTCGTATGCAGCCTCACGCGCGGAATGCAGGTCTAGACCTAAGAGTTGTGTCTGATTTTTCTAAGTTTCCAGATCAGCCTCTGTGGACCTTTTTTACACCAGAGGTTCGTTTTGATCTTGCAGGTTTTCGCAAAGAATGTACCAACTCTCTGGCATACAAGACGTTGTATGCTGACCTCTGTTCAGAATTCCCATCCTATCAGAAAATTTTCACTGACGGTTCCAAGTCTGAAGATGGAGTGGCCTGTGCAGCCTATTGCCCTGGTGCTCCTTCTCAAATACGGTTGGAACATATTCATTCAGATGCTTCTGCTTACTCTGCTGAACTTTCAGCTCTGGTTCTGGCACTGAGGGTAATCTCACGGTCTACGAAGAGGGACTTTCTGATTCTGTCGGATTCACTGTCAGCTTTGGAGGCCATAGCTGGCCGCAACCTTCAGCATCCAGAACTTTTACACTTTTTTTTTCAACTTTTTACCAAGTTGAAAGTGGAGGGTTACAACATTATTCTGGTTTGGGTTCCCGGTCATGTTGGCATCAGAGGGAACGAAATGGTTGATCGTTTGCCAAGAATGCCACAAGAGAGAAAAACTATCAAACATACCTATCCCATGCTCAGATCTGAAACCCAAAATTAACGATTATGTCAGAGACCTCTGGCAGGAGGATTGGAATACACAGACGGATAACAAACTCTTTAAGATCCGTCCAAACCTAAAGGAGTTCCGCTCATCTTCATCTGGTGGTCGTAAAGAAGAAACAGTTCTGTGCCGGCTGCACACCGGCCATTCCTATTTTACCCATTCCTACCTTTTAAAGAGTGAAGAAGCTCCGTGGTGCATTCCATGTCATGTTCCACTCACAATAAAACATATTCTTTTAGAGTGTTGGGACTTGCACGATGTGAAACACAAACATTTTACAGCAGATTCCATGAAAACCTTGTTCAGAGACGTTCCGCCTGACACGATCTTCGAGTTCTTGAAAGAGATTAACATTTTTCATCAGATCTGAGATTTTACAGTGGAAAGATTTTTAACAAACTTTTGGATGGGTTTTTTGATGTATTTTAAAGAATTGTGAATGACTGACTTGTGAGTTGATTTTAACGTGGTGACGGCCCTGGTGTGGCCCTTTGCGGTCGTCTGGGCTGTGGGCAACATTGTCTTATCTTATTTTAACGTGTTGGTTTTTTAATCCTAGGATTCGTTCTTTTAATCTGTTTTTAATGGGTTGGGTAAGGTTTTGCTTTTAATCTTTTTTTTTAACATATATACGTGGTAGTTTGAAACATGGTGACAGTCACACACATGCACATGAATCTGCACGTACATACATACACATGCATATGTGCGCACATACACACAGATCCTCACACGTGTGCACACACCCACACACACACATACATACACACACACATGTGCATGGGTTCACACAAACATGCATGCACATCCATATACGCAGACACACATGCATATATTATGTAGTCATACTTGTGTGATTGCGGTCACTTTTCTGGAAGAAGAAGATACATACATGGATGCATGTGTTCAGGAGCATGCCCACACAAGCCCACAGATCATACACAGACACATACACCTGCACATCTGCACACACACACACACACACACACACACACACACACACACACACACACACAGATACATGCGCATGCATGCGGATGCTTTAACATGCACACGCACATGTACACATGTATGCACATACATACAAGCGCACATGCACATGCACACACACATTGCATACACTGGCACGCACACATGGGCCTGTGCCCACGCACATATGCACACACATATACATACAAACATGTACACTTGCCAGACACACACATTGATAGTAATGGCACAGCCAGTGATAGGTAGGTACCCAAAGTCTGATCAGCATGTTGGGCTAATGTGTAGGTCAGACATCAGCCAAGTTGTAACCATGAGACCTTCTTCTTGAATTCCTCATCTTGGTCATTGATTTGTTAATCCATCAGCTTAAAACATAATACATGAAATTTTCTCTGTTGTTGAAAAAAGGCCCATTTTCATCATAAATCACTTTGAGAAATCCAGTAGTGTTAAAAAAAAATAGCTACTTGCCTGTTTCTTTACCAAGCAAAAGATTTAAACTAAAATATAACAGAGTACTTTGTAGTTTGTCGTTACGCATTCTTCACGAGTTGTTTAGTATTGAAAAAAAAATCTTAAAAAAATAATTGCCACATACACACTCTTGTAATTCTGACACATAACTGTGTACCTGTATAAACATAGTACATAACTTCAAAGCTCTTGCTTATTCAGTACTCTGTCACTACTCTGTCAGCAACAGGAAGAAGATAGGGTATCTTTCATGATGGGGTTAGTTGGAAATGTAAAAGGTGTTAGTCTATGCTTCTTGTGAAAAAAGGGATTTTTCTCTACAAATCTCATTTAGAATGCTGGCAGTGTGTACACAAAACTACTAGAAAGTTTCTTCAGTATCGAAAACATCATACACTGTTGGCCATGAGCTGGTCACTGTGGTCCACTGCGATGTTGTCTATGTAGTCCTGGACAGCTTTGGGCTGCTTCTTTCTGCCTGTCCTTGTGTTGACCTCCCCCACTTCAGCTGATCCATTTTGTGATCAAGTCAGACAAACAGGATCCTAATCTTTCCCAGTAAACAACAGCATCATAATCAAAAGCTTCACTTTACTCAGTCTTGTCAATAAAAAAGAAAAATTGTCAAGTTCAGCATATTTGTTCATATGTACATGCACAAAGTTGAAAAATACACACACACACACACACACACACACACACACACACACACACACACACACATACACAAGCACACTTATACACACACAAACACACACATATGATAAATTTGTACATACATGTTGTACATAAACACACACACCCACACCCACACACTGATAGAGTGAATAATAATGACGAAATACCGTGGTGTAAAGTGGACCTGACCTGGTCGAAAAAATCCAAGGGGGCGTGGTCAGTCATGCTTTGCAACTTCAGTCCGTGTGTTTGCTGGCCTGTGTATGGAGGTATTGATGGAAAAAACAAAAAAATCTCCATGCCAGCCTCTTGCCGTGAAACCAGAGAAAATCCTCTCTCAGGTCTGTCAGTGGTTCATTTGCATATGTATTGCCACAAGCTAAGCCGTCCCCACTATCTGATTCCACCCACTCCTCTCTCTGAATGTCACCATGTTCACTTTCCAACCCAGTTTCACATTCTTCAGAAGGCATAAATTTGCTCTCATCATCATGTTCAGTATCTTCGAGGTCTGATTCTTCAGTTTGAGAAGTTTAACAGCATCATGTAAGCAGTGAACACGTGTTTCCTGTCTGCTTCTCACACCACCAGTCGAAGGCTGAGACACTATTGTGATCTCACTTCAAACACAGGAGTGGGCTGGTGTGAAAATAGATGAGTGGTCAGCTAACACATCACCACATGGCCTGCACAGTGGTGAAAGGTTACTCCTTGATAATGAGACTATCACATGGCATGCTTTGGTTTCCATGACTCTGAATGATGTTCACTCTAAAAAATATGCTAATGCACTATCTTCTATAGCGGATGTCAGAGAGAAAAAGCGTTGTGTGCAGGTCAACTATAGCGGACGTCAAAGTGAAGTGAGTTAATACATTGGTTGAGTATCATGAGAATCTCTCGTGGGTTCCATCTTACTGTGGGATTCAGTTCAGCTCCCTTATACTCAGTTTCTCTGACTGGAAACTTCCCCAAGATTTCAGATTCTTTTACAGGTTTCAGCCTAAAAATGGGTATGTGTGATTATTAACTTAAGGGGAATGTGTGTGAACCTGTAAGAGAAAGAAAAGTGGCAGGCAGTTTCAGAAGATAGTGCACTGTAATTTGTACTATATTTTGTTTGTCTTAGAGATATAGGTCGTGTCACTGTTACCAAATTGTCACCAGACACATGACATTTATGATGACAATCAATTTTACAGTATGTAAGCATGCGCAATCACCATGCTGATGCAAGTTGTTGGTGTAAGATGAAATCTGAGGCCTACCTGATGTGATCCATCTGCTGCCTGGCAGTACAAGTCTCACTGGTTGTCCCACCAATGTCATATACGAAACTTGTCACATGTTACACACATACTATAAAAGAGGGTCAGGTGGTCCCTTTGCAGCTTGTTTTTGTCTTGCACACCTGTTTGTTTCATCAGCAGTAGTCTTTAAAAAAACAAAGAGGTACAAACAAAAAGAAGAAATCAAGTGGTGTAGCAGTGTCGGGTAACTAGTGAGCGGGCCCAGAGGGTTCCTGAAACTGCTGCACTTCTGCCATGCCACGTGACGCAGGACTCCATGTTGTCTGCAGCGAGGCGAGCGGAACATCGTGCTCTGGGTCACTTTCCTCACCGTCTTCTTCAACACCACTACCTACTTCTGTATCACTTTCATTTTCCATCTCTCTTTCAAACTTCTCCACTTCAACAATAATTTGATCTAACTCCTCTTGCGAGTAGTTGACCATTTCTTTGTTGTCCATAGCAGACGCCAAAGCAGCCATTGTGAAAGTCGGTCCGTTTCATTCACAAAGTTACTCACTGTGTTGCGTTCCTTTCCTGAATGAAAACGCTCGGTTCCAGCGCCCTAAAACAGCTAACACATTATTGGGCGATGCCCGAGTCTTCCTAGTTACTGTCTATGACTCTGAGTGTGTGAAGCGTGATCAGTGCGTGATGGAAAATTACTACTGAGGAGTCCCAGTACTCCTGGAACAGAAACTACAGGCACCTGTGGTTACTCCGGGCTGCTCCTGTTACGAGTACAAGAGGGTTTTGAAGAAGTAGTTGCGGAGCAGGGAACAGAAAATACAGGTAAATCAGAGTCAGTTTGTACCCATTGTGTCCACGAACGAAACAGTTTACTAGACAATACATATTGGAAACATTCATGGGAAAAGAATACAGAGTACTAGATGTTTTGAAAATACACAAACCAGCTGTTCAACATTGATGCACTAACTTCATTTTATAATGTAGTTACCGTATTGAGGGATTTTAATTTCTTTGATTTGTAGGATCAGGTGAATCCCTTTCAAAAAGTTTAGTAAAAACAAAAGGTGTCTTTGTGTGACAGAAATATTCAAAATGCTGATATTCTAGTTCATTGTAAACAATTAAAACCTGATCTACCAATGCTATGTATTCATTCCTCAAAACAAATTTACCACCTATGTGTGAAATTGCAGTTTCATTACATCATAGTCCCATTATTTCTGTTTTGTGAATGGAAAGTGACATTCATTTGTTTCCCTATTTCAGTTAACTGTTCTTTATTTGATTTTTGTTGTACATTTTACTGTTGGTGGTAGTATTATGTTATAGGCTTATTACATACTATTTGCTTTCTTTATATTAGAATTTTCAAATATCTCATCATAATGACAGATGTTAAATAGAAGAACCAACCTTCCCTGATGACTTTTTATGTAGTAAAAGGTAGAGTCACACTCAGTGGAGGGATGCATAGTTAGGGGAATATGGGAGATGGGGTATTGTTTGTTGAATGCTTACTTTGTTTTGTTATTGGTTGGTGATGATAATGCTTAGGTAGTGACTTTTTGCAACAGGAGGTTGTGGACTGGTTTCTTTCTGTTCATCTGTCTTCTCTTTCAGTTTCTACAATTAATCTCATCATCTTATGTCTCTATTCAATATCTGTTCTCCATGTGTATTCATGTATGAGATAAATGGAAGTGGGATAGAGAGGGTGCTTTCTCCATCTCTCTCTTTCATGCAATTATTCCCTCCCTTGATTTTCTCTTTCCTTATTAAAGTAAAAAAACTTGTATCCATTGTATTGTTATATTGCTGCGTTTTATTGCAGGATAGGAAAACAAAAATTACTGCATAAGAAAATTACTTTACATTTTATGTTTATTATCATAAAGTGGTGTCCAGTGAACATGGGTTTGAATATCAAGTATTATGTTTATGTGTTATGAATGGTATGGTAGTGCATGCATCACTGTCTGACTCTCACTTTCAAAAGTTTGGATGGGTGTAATGATTTTTTCCCTAGACACACCCACACCATATACGAACATGGACAGCCAGGCAACATGCAAGTTAGGTTTATTTCTTTTTTATGCTTCCTGAACTATCAAAAAATGCTACAAATGCATATTACCATGATGTGAATTAACAGGCACAGAAAATCAATACATGCCACCACCATTAAGGGCGTGCAACAACACAGGGAGCTTTAACCGTCGCTCTCTAAAGTAACACATTAAATTTTTTTCCTCCGGCGCAGACTTTGCTGGCACCTTCAGCAGTGTCCTCACAGACAGTTCACATACTTGGCTGCATCCAGCCCAGTCACAGTCTTCACACAGTAGTAAGCAGAGCTGCTCACGAATGCAGTTTGAGGAGTCCTACGGGGAAAACCCACACAGCAGAAAAAACACGTCAAACCACCAACCTGGCAGTCAGCCACTCCACATCGCCATATGACAGAGAATCCTGAAGCCATTTATTAACAAGTCCTTTACTGACCTGATGGTCAGCCTCCCCACATCATCTTGATGGAGACAGCAGCTGGGCACAGGCTGCACCCCACACCCCCAGTGGTAATCAGTTCCAGGCTGGACTTAGGGCCTCACCAACACGTGGGGAACAGTATAACTACATTGATTACCTAGCCTACTACCCACATATCTGTCGTCTTTGTTTTGTCACTAGCAGTCTCTCTTCATATAATACATTTCATTGGAATTTGGGGGAAATACCCATGATGTAGTCTACAATGTTTCAATACAATGGGTGCATTACAGTAGGAAAATTCCCCAATTAACACCATGAGTGATTACATTGAAGAAAAAGGTTTCCTCAGGTAACCCTTTTCAAAGTACCAAGAATACAATTATTACAGATTTGTCCCTTTTTATCAAGAAAATAATGTTTTTACTTTTCTACTTCATCACCACTCGACGTATCCACACCACGGATCAGAATGCATTTTCCAGTTAATTTATATGCAAAAATTTTCATTCCTCACTTCCAGAGCTCACCAACACTCACATAATTATAATACTTTAGGGAAAAGATAAATGTTTTTTTTTTTCCAATAATACATTGATTTAATTTGATCAGTTTTCCCTGATGATTTATAAATGTACATATTCTCTCTTTCATCCACTCATTCCAATCTTGTCATCCACCTCTCGACTCGCATTCACTAACCACAATTTCCTACAGTCGCCCAATGTCTCGTCAACTCTAAGTCAATCACAAGATCAGTTAAGGGAATAATTAAGTATTTTAGGCCTTCACTAAGAACTGGAAAATTCATGACCACCTGTAGGAAAAAACAACTCCTTCCATTTAACAAGTCGCACATACCTGATCACCACAAAAACTAAGCTTCCAGTCTCTCTTCCGTACCGTGGGGATGTTTCCAGGCCGGCAGATCTGCAGACTTAAAGGAAATCCTCACTCACCTGATTGCCAACAAAATGCGGGCGAGTAACTAACAGGTGCACAGGCAAACTTACACCACTTTAGAATTGTCTCCACAATTTGGGACCGGACAAAAATGGTCTGTTATACAAAATTTTGCTACAGGTACAGACACTTTTACTGTTTCTTTATTGAAGTCTTTACATGATAGATTCAAAACAACCACATGGTATAAATTAATAACTTTTCTACTCCACAATAAGCAAGATATTCTCTTACCTACATCTCTAACATGAAAAAGACCAAAGGTAACTTAAAGTTCCAGTTTGCCTCCAATTTTGTTTTAGTAGGTATACATGAAACAGGGCAGTTTTGTTGTGAATAGGCAGCATGATTGTAGAGTTGTTTATTTGATGGCTGTTTCAGTGTTACCTTGGCGATGCTTTCCGGTGTGCCAGCTGTCCTTACCTTGGAATGCCTGCCTTCAAGCCAGGCGACAAGATTCAGTTGTCCAGCAGCAGCTAAAAAGCTGACATATGACTTAGTGTTTAATGTACAGCATGCATGCAGCGTGTTTGGAAAAAGAGCATTGATTTATGTTGAGACTTTGATGATCTTAACCTGATTTTGAATTTATTTATTGTCATTTGTTTTGTACCAAGGATGCGGATGTGGGATGGAAAGAATGTTTTATTTTATTTAGTTTTTTTTATATGAGAAGATGTAAAGACAGGGCATAATTTTTCCTGTCAGTTACTTTGTATTCTCTGTGTTACTTAGGACTGGCAGATGCCAGTCTTTTACACCTGAATACAGACGTAAAAAAAAAAGTCAGCAGCACTTTGGTGCATATAATTGACATAGTGCTTGTGAAAATTTTTCATGCCAAGGCATATTTTTGCAAAAATCAACATTGCATGCCAGTTTCTTTGCAGGAGTATTTTTGTGTAAGCGGTCTTGTTTTTACCTTCACATGATAATTGCAGACACATGTACATGCACACACACACACACACACACACACACACACACACAGTTTGTACTTTTGCTTCTAATTCCAAGTCCATGATGATGTTGAGAAGGAATTTGAATGACTTGTAATCTGTGCGAGAGCGTTAAGCAGCCAGCTTGGATGATATGGTTGTCAACTGTTTCATGTTCATCCACTAGGTTGGAGTCTGCTTTTCATGGGGAAATAAGCTGATATTTGGAGGTGTATTCAATTTATCATTACCTCCCCATCTTTGTTGGGAAATATTGACAGCCTCGTTTTCATGTCACAGATGTTTTGTATATACTGTGCAGATTCTGGATTTATAGTTAATGGCTCATCTCCCCATAAAGTGCTTTGTGCAGTCAAGATGTAACTATGAGTTCTGATATACCAATATTCTGTTAATATCAACATTCAGGAAGCTGGTTGTTTCATTACACGTACTATATCTTTGGTCACTAATGCAAAAAGCGACAGCGATTTGCTATCCATGCCTTATACACAATAAAGTCTGTATGGATAAGAACCGGGAAGAGGCCTCATGCCTTGCACATGCTCAGATCGTTCCTCTTTTCTCAGCAGCCATATTCTCTGCTTGCTAGCCTTGTGCACTCCAAGCAGCTAAGTATTCTTTACCTTTTCTCGCAATTGATTGATTGTTGCTGGTGATTTTGTTTGTTCTTGCATATGCTTTCACTTATGGGAGAAACATACGTAAAGCATTTGGGTGGCAAAGCCAGGGTTCAGAAGATTTTTTATCCGTTGATCTCTCAACTCGCAGGCCGGTGCTTTTTATGGCGTACCAAAGCCCTCTCTCGCACTTCAATACTCTCTCCTGTCTTGCTCTCTTCTCTCCGGGGTCTCCTCTGCTCAGCTGCAGTTCTGTCGAGGTGACGGCAATCCCATGCTCGGCAATGGCGTACCGTGCTCACCACCCTCACATTCTTTTTGGGGTCTCCTCAGCTCGGCTGCGGTTCTGTTGAGGTGACAGCAAGCCCTCGCTCGGCAACAGCAAACCGTGCTCACCCCTCTCACATGAGTTTTGCCAACTCGGGTGGTGTGGAAATAATGTGAACTAGGAAAGGAGCGTGATTTTTTTTGTGATCAACTCGGCTGCGGTTCTGGCGATCCTGTGCTGTATGTGATCAACTAGACAAGGGAGACAATAACCCACTAAAGTTGTCTGATACTCACTCAGCCCCCATTGTCTCCCTTCCTCCGCGTGATCGACTCGGCTGCGGTTCTGTCGATCCTATCATTGCATCTAGTGTACAGCTCAGCTGAGGTTCTGCTGCACATATCTTGGTTGCCATGGCTGAATCACGGATGCAGGTTCCCCCTTCTTTGGGGGATACAGGGTTGGGCGATGCACAATCTGAAGGCTTAGCCCTTTGTCATCCTCTTGCCTGATTTCAGGCCCACTCTTGCCAGTGTGGCTGTCGGCTGAGCCAAGGGAGACAGCAACCCCTTTACGGTTGTCTTGCACTCAGTCAACCCCTTTTGTCTCCCTTCCTCCGCCCTTGCCTGGCTTCGCTTGGGTTCCTACCTCTGTCTCCCTATGCAGGACAGAGTGCGTGATTTCCTTGGCACATGCCGGGCAACCTGCAGGGGGCTGGCCCCTTAAGGTCCCCCTATGCTGGTTTGGGCCAGCAGACACAGTTTCAGCCCCCTCCCCTCTGCAGTAGGGCAGAACTCTAAGCTTTGGGTGCCATGTGCCCCTCACATGGCTCAATAGATCTCTGCCATGGGGCTTCCCCAGCCCCCTGCCCTGGGATTTCCTTGGTGGCCCGGCTTTATATGAAGGCCTCTCCTTCGCCAGTCCCCCACGACCAGCCCAGTGGCAGACCCCTGCCCAGGGGTTGCAGCGGGGTCAGACCACCGGGTTTCCCCCTACATTGGTCCACACTGAGGTCTGTCACCTCCTCTGCCGGCAGTTCTGAGCAGGCAGACTCTGAGTCAGAGGATGAGGACCTGATACCCTCTTCCTTCTCCTTCAATGACTGTGATCCTGCTGGCTTCCTATGTGCCCAGAGCCTTGTCCATCTTCCAAGATGCCTGGACTCCCTGCCCTTTGGCATCTTAGCCCCACATTAGGTGCACTACCTCTCTCTGCCCCTCTCACCTCTCTCTTAAAGGAGTCAGGCATGGTAGCCGACCCTATGAGGAGGTCACAAAGCAGGGTTAGGGTCACAGAGGCACAGGACATTATGCCTGGTTCTGTTCCTGATTTTCCCCGGGGCCTTAGCATGTGGGAAGTTTCTGAAGCCAGAGAAGCTCCCATTCACATGTAAGGCCTTCAGGGCTCATGGCTCGGTCCCAGACTCTCACCTCCCCCTTTCCCAAGAGGACCTCCTTCTGCAGGAGAGGTCTTGGTCTCAGTACTGGTAGGTCAGTCTCTCAGGGCGCTGCCTCACAGATTGGGAAGAAATTGCTAGGTGGGATCTGCAGGTGGTTTGGGGGATGGACTCCTTGGGAGGTCTGGTTTCCGCCCTTAAGGACCCAGACTCTGAGTCTTTCGCTGTCTGCCAGTGCGCTGACCATCCGCAGTCCATGGTGGAAGGGCTCAAATATTCAGCAGGTACTTATGCCAGGCTGCACCTAAACTCATTTCTGGCAAGGTGGGATGCCATGCTTCTGGCATTGTTGGTTGCACGCTCATCCTCCTCCTGAGCCTCTCTCAGAGTCTTGTCTGTTAAGATTGGTTCCGTCTTTGGGAACCATGTACAGGCGACCATCAAGAGCCAGGCCGAAATTAGGAGGGACCTCGCCCTTCACTCAGATCCCTCTCACCCCACGGGGAAGCACCCTGCTCTCCCAAGGGCACTCCACCGGCCAAGGCCCACAGATGCTTTGGACACAAAGGGTCCAAGGCTGAACAACTGGCCAAAGGCTGATCAGGTTCTTGACCTCAGAGCCAAAAACCTGCCTCTTTACAGCAAGGTCACCCCCAATGACTAACCCCCGACCTGGAGCCATCACCCCCTACAGGCGACCCTGTGGGCAGTCTGTCCCAGTGCCTCAGTGCCTGGGAACGACTTCTCTCAAGCCAGTGGGCCCTGCAGGTGATCAGGTTGGGGTTTCGCCTTCCATGAGGTCATGAAAGCCCCCCACCCCCCCACCTCACACCCTTCCGTCTCTCTGTGATTTTATGGCCGAATTTTTATGCTCCCCAAAGCTTCTGCGGGTTGGAAGTCCATTCTGGACCTCTCACCCCTAAACAGGTTCCTCGAGACCTCCACATTCGGATGGAAACCCCCATGTCAATCCAAGATGCCATGCACCCAGGCAACTGGGTGGTATCCATCGACTTGAAGGATGAATACCTCCACCTCTTGATCCACACAAGGGACAGGAAGTGTACCATTTGGAGGGACCATGTCTTCCAGTTCAGGGCCCTTCCCTTTGGTCTGGCCCCAGCCCTGTGGGTGTTCATGAAGGTCGCCCGGGAACTTTGCATGCACATTTGGGAAAGGGGAATCCGCCTCAAGGCCTGTCTCGACGATTGGCTTCTCCTGGTCTTCTCCAGCACTGTGTGCTCCCAACAAGCTCTCCAGGTTCTAGACCTCTCCCAAGACTTGGGGTTTGTTTGCAACAAGGAGAAGTCAGATCTCACCTCGTCGCAGCAATTCCACTTCCTGGGCATGTCTTTTGACACCCAGGTGGTTGGTATCTCCAACCCCTGAGCATCTAGTATGCCTCCGGGGTCCTCTTAGCCCAGTTTTTGGTTTCTAGATCAGGCACTGGCCAGCAAGTTGGTCTCCCTTCTGGGATTGATGGAGTCGTTGGCCCCTCTTGTACCTTTTGGTTGGCTCCACAAACCTCTATTTCAATGCCGATTTCAGAAGTGTCGGTCCCAAACGTCACAGTCTTGGGACCTTCTGGTTCCTCTGGGCCATTGGTTCCAAACCTCAGTGACCCAGTGGCACTCCCACTCCTGGTTATCCCAGGGAGTCCCATCATGCCTCCCGTTCCTCAGTAGTACCTGTTCATGGATGTGTCCAACTTCGGGTGGTGGGCCCACGTGGGCGGTCTTTCAAGCCCTCAGGGATTTTCTTCTGTTTCTGACAGAGAAACATGATCCCCTCAGCATGGTCAACACAACTGTGCCTTGTTACATCAACAAGCAGGGGGGAGCACGCTCACTCTCCTTGTCCCTGAGGGTGGAACAACTTCTCTGGTACGAGGATCAATCCATCTGCATCTTGCACAAGCATGTTCCAGGCAAGATAAACATTCTTGCGGACTCCCTCTGCAGGTCGCACATGATTTTTCTATCAGAATGGACTCTGGTCCATTTGGTCCTGGAACCAGTCTGAGCTGTGTGGTTCAAACCACTATTGGACCTGTTAGCCACCAGGTTCAACTGCCTCTTCCAGCTATGTGTATCTCCACTTCCGAAAAAGCTCACCCAAACAACAAGGTCCCTGCTCCAGTCACGGTCAGGCATTTCACATGGCAATCCAGACGTGCCAAATCTTCATGCCTGGCTACTGTGCAGGGTGCACTGTCTACACAAGGCGCTTCCCCTGTGATAGTTGGCCTTGTGGAGCGATCTCACAGGCAAGCACACGAGGGGTATACAGTGCCCACTGGAATGGCTGGCCTTCTTGGTGTTCCACCAGTGAGGTGTCACCCCACTACCTCTCTTGCCTCGAGTTAGTGAACTTTCTTGCCTTTCTCTCGTCAGAGAAAAAAAACTTTTGCAGCCCCCTCTGTGAGAGTTCACAAGGCTGCTATCGACGCCACCATCTGCCAGTTAGACGGCCTTTCCTTTGCTGACGAGCCTTTCCTACGGGATGTCATCAGGGGAGCCGCTATACAAGAGGTTTGAACCCCCCACCGTATCCTTGCTTGGGACCTCTTTCTAGTCCTCTCCTCCCTGAGGCTCCCTCTTTATGAGCCCATCAGGGAGTGTTCTCTGAAGTTCGTCTCCTTCGTCTCTCTGGCTTTGGGGAGGTGCTGCAGTGAAGTCCATGCTCTTAGTGGCCTTCCTGGAGACACAGCCTTCTAACCCAATTGATTGATGTCTCTTTGGTTCCTCCCTGGATTCTTAGCCAGAAACCAGTCGCCAGGTTCTTCTTTCTACTGTCTCCATTCATCCTCTGACCTCTATCCTCGCCCCACACGATGAAGACCGCACAGTCAGTCTGGTGCGCGCCCTGCGTGTGTATGGAAAGCGGACAAGCAAAGTCTTCTCACTCAAAGCAGCACCACGTGTTTCTCTCTTACAATGAAAGTTATAAGGAGGACATCAGATGCTCATCAATCTCTCGATGGTTCTGAGAAGTAGTCAAAGCTGCATACGCAAGCCTGACATGGATTTGGCTGTCTTTTCACCGAGGCCCCATGAAATTAGAGCATTGGCCTTGTCACTGGCAGTCGCCCACAATGCCAGCATTCAAAGTGTCCTGGACGCCGCATATTGGCGTTCCCTGGGCACTCTCATCCCGATCCATCTGCGCGACGTCTCCCGTCTGTGTGATTATGGTTCCAAGAGTATTGCCTCAGCTGTGGTGGCTCAGCATCTCATCTCCGCCGCACGCTCTAGGTCTTCTCTTTCCTCCGGACATTAACCAGGTGAGCCCTCCTTCTGGGTAGTGCTCCCCTGCATTAGTGAGCCACAGTATAGTATGTGCAATTATAAGGAAATTTTCCTTCTAAAATTACGTTTAATCTAACATACTTACCATGGCTCATGCAGTCTCTCCCTCCCTCCCCACCTCCCTGGTTCCCTTTGGATTTCACAGACAGGGTATTAGTAACCTCAAAAAGAGGAATGATCTGAGCATGCGCAAAGCACGAGGCCCTTTTTGGGTTCTTGTCCATACAGACTTTATTGTGTACAAGACAGGGATAACAAACCACTGTCGCTTATTGCCTTAGTGGGCCATGGTAAGTATATAGATTAAATGTAATTTTAGAAGGAAAATTTCTTTTCTATGACACTGATATCTATCCAGAAGGTTGAAAGGCATTTAGTGATGGAAGTACATTTAGCAGAAGATGGGACGGTCTCTGAATGAATTATGTGTGGTGATGTGACAATGATAGGGCCATAGCTGGTGAACTAACAGTGCAAGCAACCTCTAGACTTTTTTCAGCCAGAACAGCTTGCTGGAATGGCAGTCATCTTACTGCTGTTGTGAATTTCCAGATTTTCTCTTGTGCGACCAATTTTTTCGTCAGAAATACTATCGCCATTTAGCTAGTGTCGTCACAAGGCTGACTTGAATTAACATTAGTAATTCCAGGTTAGGTCTGAAGTAACAACAGTATTGATTCCTTGCAAAAGTTTGTACAGCATATTTATTTTTCAGATTCTTATGGTCATAATCACATTCCAAATTACTGAAAAAAGTTTTTCTGTTGAAAACTGTAATGGATTTCAACAAGTCAGTCAGTCTATAATTATCATCTTTTTTTTTCAAGTTGTTTTAAATTATACATACGACAGACACAATGGCATACAACTGGCCTTGTAGAAAAGGAATGGTGCAAAACAGTTTGGACTGAATGGCAGGAAATTTGAGGTCATGGCAGAAAAAGTGTGAAAAAAGAGATCAGGCAAACATTTTTGGAGGTGGTGGTGGTTCTTCTGCATGGATAAGGAGAGCATCTATCACTCCCAGTGTGGCATACTTTAACTGGCACCAAGATCTTATTCATTACATGTTGAAATAGTCTTACTGAGATAGATACAAGTTGAAGCGTTTTGTGGTTCACAACTCTTTTAGTTTCACACAGACTCCTTTGGCTCGTAGGAGGAAGTGCAGTAAAATGGTTAACATGATGCCCTAGTAATTTGGATTTATTTGCTACTCTTATCTCCCCGAGTGCTGAATACAATACAACATTTTTGCAGTGCTCTTTTTGTCATGTATTCTGAATTGGCAAAAGTACCATTCTCAGCAAAATAATGTCTAATACTTTTATTTTGGTTAACTGAAGTTTTGTTTGAGATATGTCTTTGATGTATGGATTCCATGTTTAGCAGTCATTTTTATTTCCACATTTGAGCTACCTGCCAAAAACGTGCTCTTATTGTGTTGCATTTATCTGCATTCTTTGTTATGTTCAATCTTGTTTCGTTTGGTTATGACTTCTCTCTGTATTCACATTTCATGAAGTTATTTAATTCGAGTGAAGAATGACTGATTATTTTGGTGAAACATGACTGATGAGATTTAGAAAAACAAACATCCAGTAGCACTTCAGTTAGAACTAATTAACTGTTCTGTTCACTTTCAGCACAACAGTAACAACAAAAAAAAATAAGACGTGAAATATTCAAATTGGCAAATATTAAGTCATGATCTCCCTATAGTGTATGTGTTACTAATTATATAAGTCATTGTCATTTTATCAGATAAAAGAAAAAAGACACACACACACAAAAAGAGACATGAAAAGAAAGAAATGAAATTGACTGGTCTATTGATTTTGTATATGCATCCTAGTGTATACATGATCATTAGTTTTACATTCTTGCAGTTTTGTGAAAGATACCATGAGCTTTAAAGTACCCATTTAAAACAAGAGAAATGCAATATTGTAGGACTGTTGTTGGTTGTTGACTTAACGTCATTCAGCAATAATCAACAGCCAGCAATGAAAGACAATTCAAATAAATTTATCAAAATACTGCTTTGTGCAGGCGATTCCCCCCCCCACCCCCCCCCAAGGTTATTTAAAGCAAAAACATTGGCCTTTGTGGAAATGCCAGTAGGACATTTAGTATGAATTTTCTAATATAATATTTTTTTATGTAATACACTTAATGGTTTGTGTTTATTTTTTACCTTTTCTTCTGTGTTAACTGTGGATGATGAACTGGGTAAATATATCAAATGGAAGGACTGCTCAGATATATCTCCTGTCAGGGATGTGAATAAAATAGTTCTGTCTGGAGTTAATAGGACATTAGTAGTTGTGTGTGGTGAATTAATAAGAAAGGTATTTTGCAAATGGTTTTGTGCTATTTTTGGGGGAAGGTAGTTTTTTCCATGCGTGACAAAGTCTGATGGACAAAGTCTGATGGGTCTGTGGGCAATGAATATATTAATATATGAATTTATGCCAGATGATTCTGTTGCATGAGAGCTTGAGAGAGAGAGCTAGAGAGAGAGAGAGAGAAAGGCAGAGAGAATGAAAACGAGCAGGAAGTTACTATAGTCGTGTGAAAGGAAGAAAGTAGTCTGTGGAATTTAGTAACAGAATTGATGTTTGTGTGCGTTTGTGTGTGCCTTAAACAGGACTATTGTCTTCACTGAAATAATTTGAGTTCATTTGCTGTTCATATTCATTTTGTACACCTTCCAGCAGATTGATGGTGCTGCCTAAGGTTATAAAGTGGAGTTGCCTGTGATAGTAGAGTCAGGAAATTTCTGGCCCAGCTGTCCATAGAGGCCACATGTTAGGGCTGAACTGTCCAAGTCAAAACCATCCAGTTTTAATACACCCTGGGTCCAGAATAGCTCATTGGTAGAGCACCGAACTCTTTATCTTGGTGATCCAGGGGTTTAGGGTTCTAATCTCCACCGGGCCGTTTCGGTACAGGGGGATTTTTCCCTTGGAGTTAACACTGGTTCTGACTCCATTATCCATACAGTCCTTTGAATGAGACTATAAACTGAGCTTCTGTAAGTGAACACATGCATAACATCTTGCATGCACGTAAAATTCCATCACCTACTTTCAGAAGAGAAGGCCAGTTTGGAGGTTGGTATGGATGACATGTTACACATAGCATGCACCTTCCCCGAATGGGGTTTATCCTTGCCTGTCTATATAAGGAGTGTCCGTAGGAGTATATGCAGGGAAAAAAAAAACCCACTGAAAACTCCACACCAACCAAATGTTAATAAACAAGTAATACTTCACAAAATTATGCAGGTTATTTCACCTGTGATTTCCCCGAAGATGGAGTATGGCTGCCTTAATGGCGGGACAAGAAAACGGTCATGCACACAAAACTCCATTCCCTTTGTTGGACAGATGGGATTAATACATGTTTCCTATATAGACATATAGGGAGTGTCCGCAGGAGTATCAGTCTGCGTACGAAGAAGAAGAATTTCACTTGTGATTAAATATAAGGATCACTTGTAATGTTACAATCTGAGTGTTATAAAAATACTGACATATTTTAAAACTTGTTCCTCACTTTTGTGATCCTAAAAATCAGATTCAAAGTGTTAGTAATTTCAACTGAGTTTGATCATTAAAATATCAGATTGTAATTATAACTGAGTCTGATTGTAATTATAACCGAGTCTGATCATCATTTAAATACCAGATTCTTTGGATCCAAAACCCACTTGCTGAATGGATCCTCTTTGATGCAGATCCATTCTTAGATTTAGTGGGTTGATCCATGGGTGGCATTCTAACTTTTCTCAAATTTTGTTTTGAGGTTGGACCTTGGTTCACAGTCCATCTTTTCACAAATTCCATTAAAATGTTTAGTAGGTTTTTTTCTTTTTTGCTGACCAACAGATCAAAACATCTCCCTGGCATCCATACTGGCTTATAAGGTTACACAATTTACTTTGTTCAAACCTGCAACAGAGGACACGAGTGTCAGTCCAAGAAACCAATCTACCTTTGTATATGACCCCTTTTTGACAACTCCATCCTCACAGTGATGCAAGGTTCTGTGACCGCTCATTTCTTTCATACTATGATACTACTTGCAACCTCTGTACAACGTCTCCCCCTACTCTGAATTGTGATTAACCTCTCTACTCTTGCGCCAAATTTCATCAGTCACCTTTCAACCCAATTCTTAACCTGAAACCTTCCTGATGTCCAGCTGTGACTTTGGCCATTTTGGTTTCTTGCTGCATGTGATCTATTTAGATGGACACGAGTTTTCCTGTTACATGCAACATGACATCTGATCCTTGTGGTGAATGGTCTGAACAGCAGTTCAATTGTTCTGCTGTGCATAGAGTTGACTTATACAAGTTCTGAGCATTGTCACGTAAAGAGAATCAGTTCATGATCATGCCAGTTTGTTTGTGACCAAGACTGAAATCTTTTATGGCATATAAATGCAGTCTTGGCACTGTACTGTTATTGCAGCTATGGTATTTCAAGAATTTTGAGTAGTAAAGAAAATTTTTATCAGCTTATAAGCAAAGTGAAAACTATAAAACAGAAATAAGGCCAAGAACGGATTTTACAGAGATCAGATGGAGACAAATATGTGAAAGCACTGAAGTTCAGAGACCTAGTCAATATGATAAGCGTATGGGATTGGGTAGGTATTGTCAGAAAAAGTACAGTCCTGTGAAAGAAAAACTTATTGAGGAGAAGATTCATTTTGCTCTTGAAATGTGGTGTAATGGTAGGACAAGCAGCTACAGAGTCTGTACTCAGAGTGTGCATGTAGTGCCTTGCTCACACTTGTTTACTTAACCCTTACGCTGCTGACGTCGCATTTCTGCCACCACGTGGCTCACCGCCGACGTTGCAGAAATGCAACCAACTAGGGTTCTGTAACTCCAGATTCTCTCTCTCCAAGTTGATGTGAGAGAAAACTAGCAGTAAACACCATAGTTGGCGGATTCCCTGACCTGTGCTCTCAGCCATTTGCTTTGTCAGAGCGCTGTTCAGTTAAGTGGTTTTATTGATTTTATTCCAATTGTTTTTCCATTCACTATGACGTCACAACCAAGCACTTCATGTACTCGACCTCACTGTACATTTACCACAGATCAGGTACTGGAAATATTGAATAGACAGTCCGCTGATCCCGATTCAGATGAAGAAGACCCAGATAGAGTGACCAGGAAACTTTATGGGATAACAAGAGCTTGACCGAATTACTGTTAAGTGAGGTGTTGGACGCGTGCCAAAGTGGTGAGGAAAGAAGAGATGACGAGAGATCAGACTAGATGCAGGCCAAGTGCGTGCCTAGTGTTATGGCGTTGAGCCAGCCAGCAGTGACTGACAGTTGAGAGTGTTATGTGAGGGAGCGAGGAAGAAGAAATAGCTAAGACTAGTAAAAGGCAATGAACTTACACAGCTGGCTTGTGGGTTGAGACTGAAGGGGGTGTGGCCAACTGACACGTGTCAGAGGTGAGCAGCAGAGATGTGTTTGAGTGGGAAATATGATTGGCTTGAATGGCTCCCCAGGTTCCAGAGACCAACAGGCACGTAAATGACTTTGTTTTCATGAAAAAATATTGCTTTCAATAGTGAGAGTGAAAGGGATGTGTGCGTGTTCCCTTTTTTTTCTTTCATGTGTACCAGTTAGGCATAAGAGTGTGTATGTGTTTGTGTGTGTGTGTGTGTGTGTGTGTGTGTTCCCTGCTATTGGAGTAGTTAGATTTATGGCAGTTTCTTCCATTTTTCTGTTGGATATACCATACTTTCTGGTCTTCATTTGTGAGTGGAGTATTTTTCCTCCCATGCTGAGAGTTTGTTGACATGCTTTCTTTTTTTTACGTTGAGAAGAAAGGTAACTTTTTTTTTACTTTGTATTTTTTTACACTTGAAATTATTAAAAAATTGAAATTGTGTTGACTAACCATCACTAACATGTTATGATAAAAATACAGTGTATCTCCTCCATTTTACAAAAAAATAGCATGAGAATTTGTTGTTTAGTTCCAGAGATATCCATGTTTCATGTAAGTTGGTATGAAATAAGAGTTTTTTTTTTTTTTTTAAATGGCTGGTGATGGGATTTATGCAATATAGAACGTCTGGCATTGAAAGCGTTAAAAGAGTCCATCTACCTCCTGTAATGACCCTCTAACAAAGACCCGCTTTTTTTGACATTTACAAGATCATGAAGAGGTTCCATGGCACTGTGAATAAAATGTATGAACAGAATAGATGTGTAATTAATACTGTCCAAGCTTCATTAACCTTTGATCTTCAATTAAATCTAAATCAGATAATAGAATTAAGGACACATGCACTTTTGGAAATCTCTGCACATTGGAAAAGGATGTTCTATTTATACAGCAGAATTGTAAGCAATACTACATCATTAACACGCGAATGTCCATCTTTTAATATACTTTTATGCACAGATTTGAAATCAGTTCTACAATCCTTGCTACAGTGGAACTGCATAGCTAGACTTATGTTATGAAATGAAATGTGTTACTCACTGTCTGCGAAATGATCTGGAGGCATTTGATTTCTGCTGGGTACCATCACACTGCGGCTTAAAGTGGAATGAAAACAGCAGATAATTTGGCTAAACAGGGAGCTTTGGGAAATGTTCAACCTGTTTCTGAATGTTCTTTGAAACCCTCTATAAGTGAAATATTTCACTCGTTGGAAAACTATACATAATGAAACAGAAATTCACAAAGAAGTCACATGAATTGCCTTCCTGCTCAAGATATATAGCACAGATTATCAACAAACTTGGGTTAAACACATGGAACACAAAATTCTCCCCTGATGTTAGGTGTTTATGTCGGGTGAAAAAACTTCTCTCCATCATATACTACTAGACTGTCCCATTTTAAGAGGGCGATACAATTTAAAAGGTACGAATACTGCATATTTTGAAAGCATTGACCATATTCTGTATGACACTTGTATTACACGGACATTGCACATGTTATTTTCCAGTCAGAGTTGGGCAGATTGTCATGATTTTAAAAAAAAAGTATTTTCAGAAGTATTCTTACTGACATAGCTAGATTCTAAAATGTGAAGGACAAAGGTGAGAGGAAATGACCAGAGACATACTGACATTCTCAGTGATCTCTGGTGCCTTTTAACATCATTTAACATCATTGATGATGAACAGACGTTAAAATAACCACTGGTCTAAACTGAAGTGAATGTACTTTTGGAGTAAGTCCAGGGTTCCTACAGACTCCCCAAAACAATTTTCAAGCAGATATTTAAAAAATTAAAGGCTACAACACATGCGTTGATGGATACACCCCTTACCTATTTCTGCCCTTTGTTGACCTAGTCAGCTATTACTTCACACAGCAGAAAGCAGAAGTACTATTAGTACTAACTTGAAAGTCATTTTAAACAAAACAACTGCTGAAAGTCTGGAAAGTTAAATGCGTACATGTTTTTCAAGTGCTTTATGCTTCAGTTCTTTGTTTAGACTTTCATCAAACAATACCACACATAGTTTGATTCTTCTTCTGTGTGTGTGTGTGTGTGTTTTTTAAACAATGAATGAAAGTGAGGTGCAATGCCAAATACCTGGATTTTCCCTCACCACACTGAAAACCTTTGGTGATCTGACTATCTGAAAACATTTTAAAAGATGAGAATTTCATTCACAAGAGTCAAAAACTTGGGTGCAAGTTTATACTGTGCGGTGTCCAACAAATTTCAGATTTCAGCACATCTGTCTTTGAGAAAAACATCCATTGTGGCTGAAGAGCTGGTGCTGTATTCAAGCACGAACACATCAGGGTCAGGATTTAATGGCAACGCAACATTTGAGTTCGATACTGCTGCTGCCATATTGTTTGTAAGAAAGTGTGCGAGATGGGTATCGCTGCCGAAGGTTTGCTGGACGGCAACAGAACCATGTGCTTTTTTTCCTTTGCCATGGCTAACTAGGGCACTCTTGCCCATTGTTTGCACATCGAAACTTTTTTTGCAGACTGTGCAGTGGCAGGCATATTTGTTTGCTTTGTCATCTCTCGCCGTGTCAGAAAACTCTGCCGGTTTATCCAACCACAGACGTTTGAAAGCACATCCTCCCCCCCCCCCCACCCGGCATTTTCAAGCTTCGTTCATGAACCAGCTATCACAAAGAACTGAACAAGCAGGAAACGCTAGACCTTCGCGCATGTGACGTGACGCTTGACCACACCATCCGATCAGTCCCACTAAAACACCAAACCAAAAAATAGATTTCAAATCTATGCCCACTCTCCCCACTCCCCCCCCCCCCCCCCCCCCCCCCCCCCCTCTCTTGGGACAGTGCGAAAGGCCTGACTGACACGATCAGTGACACAGGAAAAAAATTGCGTCACGGGTAAATGCGTGCCGCCTTTCGTTCTTATCAGCCTACCTCCCTTCCCCTCTCTCCACCCTCCCTCCCCATGCGGTGCGGCGCTTTGACACTAATAGCGCGCAGCGTGGGAGTGCGTTCTAACAATAGCCCGTCTCACCCCCCCCCCCCCCCCCCCTCCCTCTCTCTCCCCGCGACGCAAAGGCATGTGCCGACACAAAGTGCATGTGCCGCGCTCTCCCACCACCCCCACCCCCCCCCCCCCCTTTCATCCCTACCGTCCCCGTCCTCGCAGGCACCTGCACGTGCTCGCGAACACCTATGCGGACGCATAAATTAACTGGGGCTCAACGGCCAGCTATACTGCCAGCTATACGGATGCATAAATTATCCCGTGCCGATTAGGATCAAACAATTTCCGAGGCGATTGGTGACTAGACTAAATCCCTCCCCCTCTCACCCCTGATCGGTAAATGACAGGTCGTCTCAATGTGATTCGACAAAGCGAGAGATTCATAAAAACTAGGCACACACACCGGCTCAGCTTCACTGACCCCTCAGGACTGCCTGTAGACAAGAGCAGAGGAAGACAAAGGGACAGAGGCCTAGGAAACTCTTGGTAACTCCTTGATCTCAAGTCATTCCCTGTTCATTCCCAGGAAAAGTGAGTTGGAACTCTGTTTTACATTTTTGAATATATGTATTGATTTTATGTATGCTGTGTGTGTTAGCATTGTAACTCTGTACAAATGCTTAGCAACATTTATCAAACTGATGAATGATTATTTTGTGTAGTAGTTTGCTTGCCATCATATGGCAAAAGCTCTCTCCCAGTGGTTTTGATTCTTTGTTAACAATCTGACCACTGCTCTTTGTGTTCACCCTGACTTTTGTCAGTATGCAACCCTGTCTGTTAAGATAATAATTCAATGATTAATTTTGATCAGGAAAAAACAGTATGCCTGTGCTAGGTAAAAAACTGCTACTACTCTGATTTATAAATACTGGTGATTATTGGAATGATTTGTAGTGTGTGACTTTAAGTCTACACCACATGTGTACTTGGACTAAGCATAGCCCAAGTCAGTGTGATTTAATTCATATGAAACATGGAAGAGTTGTTTAACTAAAACTGTAACATTGTATTACTGTCTCCTACCCTTTTGTGAGCTTAACTTAGCCATTAAAACAAAAGTGGAGGTTAATAGTTATAGCAGAAACTCTACCATAGAGAAAACTTTGCTGGCTGAGTCTCACAACCCTTCTGAAAGACAGAGGAAAAGGGTAAATGTGTGCACTCGACAGACCAGCCACCAGATTCTCATCTACAGATCAAGTTCTCTTTATCGCAGAACTGGGATCCTGGTCACGCTACACGCTACACATTGCGACTGAACCAGAGGCTGGGACTTCGCCAGAAACCAGGGCGACACCAGACAACAAATCTACACCAGTGGGGCAGTCACCAGCCACAGGAGAGAACAACTGTCTTCTCCGAAGCAAAGCTAAGTTTGCTTACCACCTGGACTCAAACCCATCAGACCCTTACCCTCACTTTATGATGAAACAGTGAGAACCTGTCTATGGTATTAGCACGCAGGGTGGATGTATAATAACCCATATACATTCAGTGTAACTTAGACAGAACCCCTGTATGCCAACTTAAGCTTGCTGCACAGAGTGCCAGCGAGTAAAGTAGGAGTGAGGAAGGACCCCTCATTGTGGCAGTCCAATGAGAACTGAAACACAGTCTATGGAAGTGACATGCCATTTCTTATCTATGTGTAAGTAATAAAAGTTGATGTGTGAAAGTGCACTTAACTTGTGTCAGTTCCCTGTTGTTCAATCGAATGTTGAATGTTTGAACTTCTCTCTTCAATTCTGTATCTCGGAGCTATAAGTACTAGTAATTAATAGTACAGGCCTAAGGAAAATTATCTCAGAGCCATTCTTCCGTATTTTATTACTACCCGGAACAAATAAAAATTTTCTTCGATGACTAGTACCGGAAAGTCTCCTTCCACCACTAGTAAGAGAGACAGGGTAGGTGAGATGTAAGATAATTCTCATAGAGAAATTGTTCCAAGTCCTTCCCCTAGAGGACCCACCTACCACTCATATCCGTCTCGTCACAGCGCATGTGTAGAGTTTGAAAATTGCCAAAGTAACAAATTATCTTCCAGACGATAATGCGATGTTGTAAAAATCTGTTTTAAATAATTGTCATCACCCTGAATGCAGAAAAATCAAACTGCCATTCTTTATGCCACAATAACAGTTTTTGGAGCCGATGGCATGATTTTCAAAGGTTTTCATGGAGGTTTGGTCAAGAGAACCACGTTTTATTGATTTTCAATGCTTTTAAAGACCTTGAAATTGGCTCTTACAATTCAAGGAGTGTACGAATCCCGCTTATTATAACTTCAAGCATTCAGAAACTGATATTCATTTTGTTGAAGTCAACATATAATGTAGTGCCTTCATAAGGTAACATTTTCACAATGGCTGGTTGGGAAAGAAATGTAACACACGGGTACACGTGCACACACACACACGCACATACACCAGCCCCTTCCCCAAGTCTTAGTCATTCATTTCATAATAAGAACACAAAAATATCGATTCACAAAATTTCTCACCTTTCCATGTTCATTCTGCTAAAAAAAATTGGCTGCATTCTGACATTCACACTGCAATTCTAGGATCTGTCATGAATTTGTCGCTGCAAAATCTTTAGCTTTCCCAACACATTCTTTAGTTGTCTCTAAACAATCTTTTGTTTTCCCTACACAATCTTTTTGTGTCCCTGCACAATCTTTTGGAATCAACAGAAAAGGAACATGCAAGCACTAATGTTGTAAAATATTAGCTGAACTAACCCTCCACACCTTGATATGTTTCATGTATAATCTATGGTTCCACAAATATCCATTGCATAAATACTTGATGTGGTTGATATCAATGTACATAGTGTGTTAATGGCGCTTTGAATCAACTGGGAAAAATGGTTAAATATTCCCTTTCCATTTCATGCCAGTATGTACTGAGACAAAACAAAAAGTGCTTTGTAACTTGCAGGGCTTGTTGCTCATTCTGTTTCCCTCATCACAATGCAAGCCACACACTTACACACGTAAATGTATTCATATACAAGAAAATCTGTTGATAATTAGTTTGTCATTCTTCACTCTTTCTGGTGATTTAGTATCGCACTGAGGGCAAGCTCTTCAGAGTTTTGTCAGCAGTTTTTAATCATCAATGAAACATTTAAAATGTCTGCAGTTATCAGGTTACAAGCTTTCACTGAAAGAGGAATTGTGACAGGGAAGCTTCACACAACACCAACGTTGGTTTCAACAATACCAGTCCATTGTAAAGAACAATTGCAACCATTATCAGTCACAATTCTGAGAACTGCATTTCTGTTGCTGATGGGTGCCTTTACACAGACAATTTGTGGACACAGCTGTTATTTCCTCCAGGTCACCTCCACTTCATCTGTGCGATATCTGAAACAAAAATGGTCAGATCTAACAGGATTGAACAAGCAGTACTGCATGGCTAGTTCGAAGAAACATTTGTAATGCTGTAAAAAGTCTTTTTTTTTTTTTCTGACAAGTCTGCACTTCTTGCACTAATAAAACAAAGGGACATGAGGAATTTGTATGTCAGATGTTCAAAACAAACTGTGCTATATAAATGCACAACTATAAAACTGTTCATCATACCTTTGGGTACATGAAGTGTCTTTAAGTTCTGTGCTTACACCTGAGCAAACATCTCTCCCAGCCTGCCTGAGCAATCATGGCTCCGTTGTCAATGCAAAACCTGAAACAGAAACATAAATAAATGATGGCTCCGTTGTCAATGCAAAACCTGAAACAGAAACATAAATAAACAGTGTAATTTTCACATGAAGCAAGTCATCAAACATCACATCTAACAAGCTTCCACCATGATTTCTGGAGATCTGCTGTCAGTCCCTTCAAACCAACAGCCCCAAAATGCTAGCAATCATTCTGGTGATTCTCTTCTGGCAAAGTCTCAATGCCTCTTTCGACAGTACAACTGCTGTGATGTAAATTCACCATTGGGAACGTAGTTTGTCTAGTTTATGATCTCGCCAATCTTGCTTTTGTTCTCAACTGCCTGATCTTTCTGTTCGCAATTCAAGATCAGTGACTTTCACAATGCACCAAGGTTCTCATTGAAAAAAGAAAGGATCACTTAACATGTTCTGCCAACTTTTTGGTAAGAAATCATGTGAAAGCTCTCCTATAGTGGAAATCGATTTGTATTTACTCTCCAGTGGCTGAAATCAGTTTGTGGTTGGTTGGCCTAAAATTCTATTCTCAATTTGTAGTAAACATCTTCATTCAGTACAGCTTAGACAGTCCCCCCAAAATTGCTAAAATGGACTTGACAGCCAACTTGAAACAGTTCTGAGTTCAGTATGCCTAATGAAAAAAATGGACTTGATAGCCAATTTAAACCAGTTCCAAGTTCAATAAGCCTTATAAAAATGGACTTTATGACCAAATTGAAACGGTTTGGAGTTCAGTATGCCTAATGGTAAAAATGGACTTCACAGCCCTTTGAAACAGTTCCAGTGTCAGAAAGCTTAATAATAAATGTCGGTCAAGAATCAGCAAGCAGGCTGTGTTCCCTTTTGGAGAAAAGATCAACTGATCATGAATTATTCCTAGTTCATGGCAACTCTGCGAACTAGACTGTGGTTTGTGGGCTTTCAGTTAATACTCTCACAGCTCTGTTTATCTTCTTTTCTTATATTTTCTGGCCGTCATGGTGCAACACATTCAACAGACAGATATTCAGCAAACTGTCATGGAATTCTAATGTCAAATTCTAGCAACTGTACAGAGATCACTATGCAAAATAAGTGAGGTTACAGTCTCAAAATGAAACAGACAAGCAAACAACAGGGTTTGGGACACTAAATTCAATGCACTGAAAAACAAAAGCACAAAATAAATGTGAATTTCTTAGATAGCCTTTCTCAAAAAAGTGATCAAACGACAAAAACCATTTTAACGAAAGAATGAGAAGCTACTCAGTTGAGCAAGAAGCATAGTTGAAAGAGAAAGCTAATGGAAGACCTTGCTAAAATGATGACATGTTTTATGACATCCCTGGTCAGCAGGGATGGCCTCTTCAAGATCCTCACCAAGATTGGATGTCCATCCAAACTTCTCAGCATCATCAGATCCTTCCGAAAGACATGAAAGGCACTGTCATCTTTGATGGCTCAACATCAGCTGCCTTCAACATACGCAGCAGAGTGAAACACGGTTGCGTCCTGGCTCCCACCCTGTTTGGAATCTTCTTTGCTGTGATGCTGAAATACCCATTTGGTCCTGCAGCTGAAGGTATCTACTCCGAACCAGGACAGACGGAAAGCTCTTCAACCTCTCCAGACTAAGAGCCAAGAGTAAAGTCAAGCTGAGGTGCCTGCCTGACTTCCTCTTTGCAGATGACGCAGCGGTAACCACCCACTCAGCCGAGGACCTACAGCAGCTCATGACTTGCTTCAGCGATGCCTGCCAAGACTTCGGGCTTACCATTAGCTTGAAGAAAACACAGGTCATGGGGCAGGATGTTGACTCTCCCCTAGTCATCAGCATCAATGACCATGAACTGGATGTCGTCCATGACTTTGTTTATCTGGGCTCAACTATCTCAGACACCCTCTCACTTGACACAGAGCTCAACAGGCGCATCGGCAAGGCAGCCACCACCATGACCAGACTGACAAAGAAAGCATGGAACAACAGCAAGCAGAACGAACACACAAAGATCCAGATCTACAGAGCCTGTGTTGTGAGCACCCTCCTGTATGGCAGCGAATCTTCGACTTTGCGTGCCTGACAAGAGCGAAAGCTCGATGCTTTTCATAAGCGTAGCCTCCGATGCATTCTGAACATCACCTGGCAGGACAAGGTCCAAAACAACACTGTCCTGGAAAGAGCCGGATGCACCAGCATGTACACGCTGCTGAAACAGAGACGTATGCATTGGCTCAGTGCATGGATGACGGATGGATCCCTAAAGACCTCCTCTATGGAGAACTTGTGTAGGGAAAACGTCCAACAGCTGCGATTGAAAGATGTGTGCAAGAGGGACCTAAAGGCCTTGAACATCGACCAGAACAACTGGGAAGCAACAGCCCTCGAACGGTCAACCTGGAGACAGACTGGGCAGAAAGGTCTCTCCAAGTTCGAAGAGACACTCGCTCAGCAGCACGGGGAAAAGAGAATGAGAAGAAAGGCTGCAGCCCAGGCAGACAGACTAGCGTTGGACTTCATCTGTGCCCTCTGCCACAGGGACTGTCATTTCCGCGTCGGACTGGCCAGCCACACCTGTCGCTGTACCAGAATAGACACCTAGAGCGCAATTCCACAGTCTTCCGAGACTGAAGGATGCCTGCTATATTCATAACATCTCCAAAACTTTTACCTTATCATATAGCAGAAGAGGGGGAGATATGGGAACCAGATAAGAAAAGATAACAAAATAACATAAAACAGAGTTGTGAGAGGGCCGAGAGATGGGATGGGGGATATTAATATATCTGCTCCAGTAATATCAACCAAATCTCTGGCCAGAAATAGGTTTTTTGTTTGCTTGTTGGTTTTGTTTTATGGTTCCATGCTGCCTGCTGGCTTGTTCCATCACTTGTTTACAGAGGTAAATGCATGTTTTTGCGCATGTCCACCTATGAGAATTTCTTCAATTTACCATACTTATATGAAGCACTCAGTAATTACACTGAGCACAGACTTGGCTTCCTGTGCATGCCTGCTTCTGGCAAGGTACTAATCACTGAGTTAGGGATACCATCTGGTTCAACTACTACCTGCTAAAGCATTTCACTCTTATGATGTCAGGCATGCAGAAATGTTTTGGTCTCTTTGTCTTCTTTGGGACACCTTCCATGTGGACTTAGCTGCCACATTGTGAACAACAGGCTCCTATCCCTTTTTCTGCTATCCCCCAATCCTCCAGCTCTCTGAATTTCTGCAAAGGCTCAGGACTGGAGCAATATCTTTTCCAGTCTATTCTTATCCTTCCCACAGTGCGTCATCAGAGGTTAGACTGGAACAAGATCTTCTCTGGTCTATTCTTGCTATTTCCGCGGTAAGTAATCAGTGATCAAGTCAAGGACCAACCAGTTCCTCTCCATATGTCTGCAGATCCCGAGATCCTTCCCTTTTTCTCTCCAGATGTCCTTCATCAACCTCAAACCTGTCATTTGCACCACAATCTATAGTCCCTGAACCTTGCTGTCTATGTGGTCTATCTTTGTTATGAAAGCTCAGATCTTCATGTGTGAACAGACTCTTCTCTGAACAAGGGGCATCCACTCTGAAGGTCTAAAACAAGTGAGAAAAAATTACCAAAATGATGTCATCTTAAGTCTGTTTACCCCACAGAGGCTGATGATGTAGATATCACTTACTTCCTTAAAATTTTGTTTTAGAACATTCCTACTACACTCAAGGGTTTTAAAATTAGCATAGATTTTCATTCTTATGGGCCCATCATCCATTTCTGCTCCCTCAGTCAAAGTGGATTCTGGTTTCCGATGTGTTTGAACAAAAACATCATCTCAGTTATGTGATTGATACAAAGCACTTATGTTCTTAATTCTTTTGACTCTACACCCCAGCAGTGGAACCCTGATGGCTCTTTGCTCATCCCATCAGTCTGTAGAACCTTTGAGTTAGTTTGTATGGCTCCCTTTCTCATTGTCCCGTTCAATCATTAAGAGGTATCTGGATCATATTGCAAGCCTAAAACCTTATCTCCCCTAGTTTTCCACTGTCAGGAGATGCCTGGCTTTCCTACAGACAATCTGTACCTGGATTAGTGTTCACTTTCATGTTTTGCACAGGGGCATGAATTTTTTTGGTATCAGAATGTTTCATTAAAATCCGTACAAAACCACACATCCCCACATCTACATAAATTTAAAAACATCTCTCCCATTCACTTGTCAATAAAGAGTTTTAGGCATGATTTCTTTTGAGTTCATGGTTTTATGCAGAGTAAGCAAGCTTGTAGAATTGTCTCAGGATGTATAGCTCATTGCTGGCTTTGGTTTCAGACGGACACACAATCAATACTGAAAAACGGGAAAAGGGGTGAAAACTGATTTCAATCGCTCTGGGTGAAATGGTGTAAACTCACTAAGGGAGACTACTTCTGTTGACTTGATGGTTATAGGGACGAGTTAGCTCCCCACTCTCCATTTCAATTAAAAAAAAAAAAAAGGGAATCCTGATGTATGGCGTAGTTACATGCCTAGTGAGGATAAGGCATTTTTTTGGACAGGTAAGTATGAAGAGAAGAGCCTTTTACACAAGGGAGACAATGTGATTGAGGACATTAACAAAAGTCAAGATATTAAGAACAGTTACAAATTGTGAAAGATGAAACGGACTCATCTGATCAAAATTCAGAAGTGATGTTGAAATACAACCAAGCTCGTAATTTTCTTTTAAGTGAAACTGATTTGAAATTAGATGCAGTTTTCATCTTAATTTCTTTGAGCAAATGATTAGTATCTATAGCAGAAATTAGTAGCTTAATAAAGTCAATACTGAGTTTGTTCTCTCTTTCTCATTTCAAATGAGCCCCTGAATTTTCTTTTCATTTCCATGGGTACCTACATCTCACAGTGACTAGGTCTAGATTGTGAATACTTTCCATGATTCTTGGCCTGTTAATAATGATAATCACAACATTCACTATCAAAGTGTGCAATATTTATGATAAAGCACATCAAGCACACATGTATACAAACATGAGACAATGTACAAATGTAAACAAAAAACTAGTCCAGTGCATTCTTCCATGGGTTCCTACAGACTCCCAAGAACAAAATTCAAGGAGTTTTCAAGTAGCGTTTATTTTATTTCAAGGCAAGAGGTGGCATGAAAATTAAACCATTGTTCTTTTAAAACTTCACTTTTTTTTCTGTTGTTTATGTTTAAAAAAAAAAAAGGAAAAAAAACATATTTGGGCAATTTCAAAGCTCTTGTGTGATGGGGGGACACAAATGGGGGCAAAATTATGAAAATTGAAAACAAAAAGGTTCATGACAAGAACTGTATCTGTATCATAGCAGACATCTTTGGCACTTGAATCATGACTTTTCTTGTTTTGCTGAGCTATGATAATGCAATTACAACTGGATTTTTATATATTGTTTAGCTGAGCTAAAGTAATGCAATTACAAAAGGATTTTTATATATCTAAACTGCTTTTTTTTATACTTTTTTCCATATGGTGGCCATCAAACTTTGCGTGTTATTGCTTTGAATTATTCCAATAGAAATGGTAAATGATGCATGCTGTTTTGACTTATAAATAAAATATAATTGCATGCAGAAATTTTTGAGAAAATGGCATTTGAAAATAAAGAAGTAAAGCAATTTCACACACACCTCCTTCAAATAAAGTCATTTTTTACAAAGGAAATGTGAAAAATAGACACAATGAACACCACAGATGGTTTGAACAGACTTTCTTGAACACAAAAACCCAAAACAATTTTTTGAAAGAAAATGGTCAAAATTTTCGTGCCACTCCTCTACACTACTTGCGTAAAAATTGAAAAAAGAAATGGCAGTTTGATTTTTCTGTGGTCAGGTTGATGAAAAAAATTTTTTAAAAAGAAATTTTTACAAACATTGTAACGATCCTACATTGTCGTCGGCGATTTAACCAAGGGAGATAATTTGTAACTTAATCAATTTTGAAGTTGCAAATTATTTCCCTTGGTAAAATCGCAGACGATCCAGGATCACGATGATGTTTGTAAAAATATGTTTTAAAATAGTTTTTTCATTAACCTGAACACACAAAAAAAAATAAACTGCCATTTCTTTTTGCCACATTAAGATTTTTGGAGCTGATCGCTTGATTTTCAAAGGTTTTCAAGGAGGTCTGGTCAACACAACACATTTTTTGCTGATTTTCAAAGTTTAGAAAGAGTGGGGGTAGTTGCCGCCAAGGACATTGACAAACAAAGCACAGGACGAGACACGATGCATTTCGACCTCTTGGGTCTTCTTCAAGCAAAAAAAAATAGATCACATTTAACATTTAGGACAGTACAAACAAAGAACGAAGAGAGACTTATCTGTTGTCCATGTGGTGTGCTGTGAAGAATGGCCGCCAGAAGGAAATGACAGAGGGGATTATGGGAGAGGAAAGGGGGGGGGGGGGGGGGATGCGTGGAGAGGAGGGAAGGAGTGAGGCGATGGGGTTGTGTGGTTAGTTTAGTGGGGTAGTGTGGTACATGTGACGGTTGTGGTTAAGATGGATTGATAATGCTATATATGTAAGGGATGGTAATAGTAATAATGATAGTGCTGGTAATTATAATAAATAAGTAGAAGAATAAAATGAGAGTAACTGTAATTTAAAAAAAAAAAGGGTGTGTGTGGGGAGGAGGGTAGTGTGTGTGGGGGGTGGGGGGGGTGAGGGGGGGGGGGGGGGGGGGGCAAGAGAAGGAGAGCTCATATATTTCCATCCACTATGAGGTTGGGGGGTGGGTGTGGGAGGTTCATACAAATAGTGCTGTGAAAAAGTAAACAATGCTGTGGGATGATGTTTATTTGTAACAGGTGAAATAATGTGTTGGCGTTAATGTGCAGACATTGGTTGAGAAACGATAGCAATGCTCAATGAGAAACAGGGTCTCATGTGTTGCACTCACACACACACACACACACACACACACACACACAAAAAAAAGAAGGGGGGGGGGGGGGGACCACATGTAAACAATATTATGGGTGAGTTATGATGGTAATGAGACTAACTGTGGAAGGTTATCACTCATATTCACACATGCACGCAATGTTCCCAGCGGCACCATAATTGGAAACCCGGCTTACCAACACACCAATGGGTGCAAAACTTTACTGACCACTAGAGGGCCTTCACCATGCAGCAGCCTTTGCCAGTACCTCCAGGATTCCTGCCTAAGTGAACGAAGAAGAAGACCTTCATATGGTGCTGTTGATCTCACTTGATCATCACCCATCAGTGACTGACTAATGAAAGTTTTTTTTTGTTTTTTTGAGTGTATATATATATACAAATACATATATGTGTATGTGCGTGTGTGAATATGTGTGACTACCTTCCACAGTTAGTCTCATTACCATCATAACTCACCTATAATACTGTTTACATGTGGTCCCCCTCCCCCCTTCTTTTTTTTTTTTTTTTTCTTTGAGTGTGTGTGTGTGTGTGTGTGTGTGTGTGTGTGTGTGTGTGTGTGAGTGTAACACGTGAGACCCTGTTTCTCATTGAGCAATGCTATCTTTTCTCAACCAACATCTGCACATTAATGCCAACACATTATTTCACACCTGTTACAATAAGCATCCCACACAGCATGTTTACTTTTTCAACAGCACTATTTGTATGAACCTCCCACACCCACCCCCCACCTCATAGTGGATGGGGATATATGAATTTCCTTCTTCTCTTACCCCCCCCCCCCCCCCCCCCCCCCCCCCCACACACACACACACCCTCCTCCCACCCACACACTTTTTTTTTTCTTTTTCTTTTTAATTAGTTACTCTCAATTTATTCTTCTACTTCTTTATTATAATTACTAGCACTATCATTATTAATATTACCATCCCTTCTATATATATATATATGTATATATATACTAGTCACATAAAGTTAAGCACAGTTTACATGTACTCGCATAATTTCCAAAATATAAAAGCCACGATTTTGAAATTGGGAACAGATTTAATTCATTATCTTGTTCCAACGTACATTGAATTTCATTTGGGATCGAATGAACGGTTGTTGATTTACAGACAATTAAACAGAGGATGGGTCGAAATCAAAGTTCGCAAAATCTGTTCAGTTCACAAAATCATTTCAATAGTGGGTGTGGCCACCGCCACTGGCGAGACATTCCACGCAGCGCGACTCCTCATCGAGTTGACCAGTGTTCTGATGACCCTCTGAGGGATTCTCTGCATTCCAGTTGCAGCATTTGGAAGAGATCCTGGCGGTCTCTGGGAGGTGGATGGTTCTCCTTCACACGTCTCCCCAACTCATCCCACATATGCTCGATGGGATTGAGGTCGGGACTATACGCCGGGAAGATCATCTGTTGATGCCGGCCTGCACAATGAAGTTTTCGGCCACCCGGGCCCTATGTGGCCGAGCATTGTCGTCTTGGAAGACTGCCATGGGTCCTATCCGTTGCATGGTCGGAACAATGAAAGGCGCCAGGATTTCATCCCGATAGCGGATGCCTGTGAGGTTTCCATCAATATGGTAGAGTGGTGTCTTGTGGGTGGAGGCTGAAGGCACCCCATACCATAACAGATCCTCCCCCAAAGGCCCTGGTCTGGCGAACAGCTGCATCAATGTAACGTTCACCAACACGCCTCCAAACTCTAGTTCGGCCGTCATTGTGTTCAAGACTAAACCGCGACTCATCTGAAAAGAGGACCTGGGACCACTGTTGTTGGTTTCCATCTCACATGACGATGGCAGAAAGCTCAGCGAGCCAACCTATGGGCTGCTAGCAGTCGTGGTCGAACAGCTGGGCGACGTGATCTGAGGCCGAAGTGGTGAAGACGGTTTCGTATGGCTTGATGGCTGAGGATGGTGTTTTATTGCCATACGAAGCTGCCTTTGGATGCTGGTGGAAGTGGTATCCCTGCAATAGGGCCTGCCTCTCGATGAAACGATCTTCTCTGGGAGTAGTCTGCCTAGGCCGACCTGACCGTGGCCTCTCTTCAACGCTGTTGGTCGCCCTAAAACGCTGATTCAGTCTAACAATAACTGAATGATGCACACCAAGTCGTCGCGCCACTTCAGCCTTTGCAATGCCATCTTGTATCCACGCAATCGCCCTGGTTTTGTCAAAGGTGCTAAGTTTTTCTTCGTGGTGGCATGGTGAGAAAAGGGCTGACAGTAACCAACCCCGCGCTTAAACAGCCAAAAGAAGAAGGGGCATAAAACTCACTTGAGAGACTGCTCTTGCACGGGAAAAAAGAATTTTTCATTTTACACATCTTGTGTCGCCAGCAAGCTTGATGCAAAACAGGCAGTTAACGCAACTTTGCACTTTTTATCCCGCGCGGTAACGAGGTCACCAAGACCCCCGTGCGCACTACCAGTTGACACAGGCTGGATTACACACTGGTGTGTGAGATTCCATCATTGGTTGCCGCATAACAAAAAAAACAATGTTTTTTGAAGGGATGAATCAACCCCCTGTGTGCAAAGGCCTGTGCTTAACTTTATGTGACTAGTATATATATATCTCAACCCCCCCCCTCTTAGCATTATTATCAATCCATCTTAACCTTAACCGTCACATATACCACACCACCCCACTAAACTAACCACACAACCCCATCACCTCACTCCTCCCCTCCCTCCACGCATCCCCCCCCCTCCTCCTTTTCCCTCTCCCATATCCCCTCTGTCATTTCCTTCCGGCGGCCATTCTTCACAGCATACCATATGGACATCAGATAAGTCTCTCTTCGTTCAGTTCAGTGCTGATGGTGTCTGGGTCTGAATGTTTCAGTTCAGTGCTGATGGTGTTCTGGGTCTGAATGATTCAGTTCAGTGCTGATGGTGTTCTGGGTCTGAATGTTTCAGTTCAGTGCTGATGGTGTTCTGGGTCTGACATGGATAAACAAACGACAGTGAGGACTTTGACCTGTACCACACACATGGATACACAATCAACACTGTGGACTTTGACCTATACCACAGACATGGATACACAATCAACACCACTGTACTTACACCCTGATACCCAGCAGCAAGGATGACGGCAGCCAATTCTAAATGAGCCTGCTGGTGCACTGGGCTGAGAGAGTCAATGACATGAGTAGTTCTCCCTTCCCCCAACCGCTCCCTTCCCCGCTTCTTTTCTACCAGGATTTGCATGATCTCAGAAATGGCATTGGGATTTCTAGAGGATTTCATCCTGAAGAGGAAAAAATCTCTTGCCTGACTCACTATCATCACTGAGACATTTTGTTTTTAATGATGATCAACGAAGATACTATGGAGTTCCATTGAGTAAGATATGACAAGGCTGTACTCAATGCATCCTGGCATTAACCAGGCCTGGGTGTATGGATACCTGTCATGGTTTTTTTTTTTTTTTTTTTTTTTTTTTTTTTTTTTTTTTTTTTTTTTTGAGATATCACCAACACACTGAAATGTATCCTTTAACAGATCAAATTTAGCTGCTTGGTTCCAGTCAGTCTTTCCATCCGACTCCATAGCACAACCAACAACCCTGAAGGCCAGCTAGGGGTTTTAAACTCCACATCGATACAGTTCTTTAATAGTGTTAGAATATGCAGTCTGCCAACCACAACATGCAGGGTGGCTGATCACATTTTCTCCAGCTCACGTCACAGAAAAATCTTTCCATAAAGTGATCACTTTGGGACACCTAACAGGTCTGACCCCCAGGACAGCATGCACAACAGCCAGTGCTCAACTCCTTTTGGAGTTGAACATGTTCCACTTTACAGACCAACTACTCACGTTGCAAATGCGATCACCCAATCAGAACTAAGGTGAAAGGTTGTGTGTTCCACAGAAGATAAAAGATTCAAAAGAGAATATGTGGCTTTCATCATTCAAAATGACTATTTTCATTGGACTGTACCTGAGGCATCAAGCTCTCAGAAATAATTAAAAGCTCACAGTACAAACCTGATTTTACTTATCACTAAGAAATCTTCAATGAAATACCACAGTCAGAACACCTCTAATTGCACTGAATAGATTAAAGATCATGGATTAAACTGAAGTGAAGGATGAGCTTCATATAAAATATAATGAGTATAATGACTCAATGACATGTCCAGTAGATCTGCACACAGCTTTCATGTGAATAGGCTCGGTGTGACCTAAGTGACATAAACCATACTAATGCATTTTCCTGCATTTGAGTGATGAGACTAATTAAGTCTGACGAGTTTAAAAATGATACACTGCTTCACAACAGAAATCCAGGAAATGGCTGTGCAAAGGCAGTACCTTTCATCTGTGGCAAACAGGGTGGCACCGCGCTCCTGAGCCATCACCTCCATCATCTCCTGTAACCTTTTGTTACCTGCAAAAACAATCTCTGTAGCACTGACACCTCTTTTGAATGAAAAAAAAAAAAAAAAAAAAAAAAAGGAAACAAGATGAAAGCCTGAGTAAGAAGCAACCCAACGGTAAAATCAACAAAATTTTAAACATGCTACATGAATGAGAGAATCAAATCATCACTCTGTGACTCTAATACAGTAGATAAATGAGCACAGGTAAAAATGACATATCAAGCACATAATTCAGAATGACCTCATTGGTCACGCCATCTCAAAGTCACAATTTGTTGACAATGATCAAAGAGTGACCACTGACACAGTACAGCCCTTGCCTGCGCTCCATGGTGAGCTGGGATACACTTATCACACAACTAATATGACTTCAACCTACTACAAATATCTTGATTACAAAACTTGATGTACACATACATTTTTCATTTCAATCATGTTGCTTTCAGCCAAACCAACTGCTAACGATCACAAAAGGGCTGGATACTTTTTTTTTTCTTTCCAGAATACAAGCAAAGTAAAAAGACAAAGAAACTGTTGGCATTGTTGAAACTCTATCATCTGTGTTAGACAACCAAAATATAAATTTACTGAGCTTCATCAGTCACTGCATATTCTGTGCATTGTCACAACATCTCTGAATATGTAACTTGTAATAACTGACTGGAACTAGACAGCTGAGGCAGTAAACCAAATTCCAAATGTTAAACAATACAGAGAAGCAAAGACAGGAAAAACAACTCACATCCGACACCTCCAACAATCAGAACCTCTTGGGAGCCACAGTGGGCCATGGCTCTTTCTGTAAGAGAGCAAAAATGTCCCTTATCAAACAACGCTGACATCATATTTAGTCCATGGACATGAGGGAGTGGCTTCACAGTCAGCCTCTTTGGGACAATACTAAACACTGTTCCTAAACTGGCAGAGTTTTACTGTCATATGTGCATGTATATGACAGAAAAAAAAATGACAGCAAAGATTCCTTTCGTTGTACTGATTTGATAAAGTTTGCATCTACATCAGCAAAGAAAATTCACAATGGGCATAATCAAAGTTGATTTGTTTCTGACAGCATCAAATTTATCAATACTGACGATAATGGGTCCATCAAAAATCCAGAGAAGTACTGGGAAGGTTATGAATATATTTTGGTCTAATTCAAATTAAAGATACAAGAAGTAAAAGAAAAAAAAATCTGCATACACACTATCCAAACTTAACACAGAATCTGAAGTTTAAGTATGATGGAAAGGGTTTCTTTAAGATTTCAAAGAATGCATCAGTAGTAAGAACTTACACAAAATTTGTGTGTGTGTGTGTGTGTGTGTGTGTGTGCACTGGTGAATGTTTGGATTGGACGAAAAGGCTTATTACACCTTTAAGGTGGAGTTGACACCGCAAAGTCACCAACATTCTTCACTTGTCGTGTATGTGTGACAGACACTATCACATTTACCAAATGTTCCCAGAAAAAAAAAAAAGAAAAGACAACATCAAATCTGGGAAGAAATGCCACAACTTGGAATGGACAAAAGGAATACAGCTGATAAAACATTTGTTCTCTGTCCAGTCTGTACAGCTGACTTAGCACAACAACAAGCAAAAGCACCAGCTGTCATCTGCCACAAATGGTCTGAGATCAACAGGTCCATTCAGCAATTCAAGGCAAAGTAGGCATGAGGGAAATCATGGAATCATTATACATTCTATAACATTTGAATCGTGTTACTTAAGAGAGGAGAATGCTTCCCATTGGACAAGAATTTGTGTCATCTGCCACAAATGGTCTGAGATCAACAGGTCCATTCAGCAATTCAAGGCAAAGTAGGCATGAGGTAAATCATGGAATCATTATACATTCTATAACATTTGAATCGTGTTACTTAAGAGAGGAGAATGCTTCCCATGGACAAGAATTTGTATGGTAATAGTAACAATCTTCTTCTTCTTCTCTCATGTGTGTGTGTGTGTGTGTGTGTGTGTGTATGTGTGTGTGTGTGTGTGCATATCATTTTTTATGGTTTAAATGATTGCTATCTGAGAGAGTTTAAAAACAATTTATAATGAAAAAGTTAACTTTATGGTCTCACAGAAAAAAGTAAAAAAAAAAGAAAAAAAGGGTACGTGACCTGTGATTTCAATGAGCATGGCAAACACAGTTTCCTGTAAAGAAAAACACAAGTCCTCTGCAGTGTATTCTCCTTTGTCTAGTAACTCTGGGGCTTTTTCCTGAAACATACCAAATAGTGAATATTTTTCAACTGAATTTTTCTCTTCTGAAATGCTGAATTGACATATAAAACAAAATCATGCAGCATTCTGTGCACTTAAGTGATGTGACATAAAGAGAAAATACTATCTTCTAAAATGCTTAGTTTGAAACTTTGTCATGTTCCTAATTACTAAGTTTTAATATGCAGAGAACATGCTTCTTTTTGGTATTTCTGATTTCTTTTCTGAAGTGCAAGTTTTAATTTCCAATCAGATTCTTGCTGTGACCCTCTTTCCCAGTGCCATCTTGGACTGACATGACAATGTACCTGTCAAAAACAGTCACTCTCCTTCACTCGGTGCTGTTCAGCCACACATACGGGGTGCTATGGAACATAGTAAACTGCGGCAGGCACTCGCATGTCAAACAGAGATCACCTGATTTCCTCAATAGCTCAGTAAGACCACAGAAGCCACTCTCTTTGGTAAGAGTTTGGGGTTACCACAAAGGTCAAGTAGTAACACCACAGTTTTACTTGAAAAAAAATTGCCCTGGCTCTGTGAAAAAAAAAAAAAATTAATGCGAAAAAGACGATTTTTATCCTGGAATCTGGGGTCAGTAAATTAGTTCACTACCATATGACAGTGAGGATAGCAGAATTATGCATGGCTTGTGGAATTCTTGTGTTTTTCTACGCCACTGGTAATCATGTAAATCATGCTTTAATATAAAAGGAGTGGACATTGGATATATCCTCCAGTCAGGCACAGTATGGATCAAGGACAGGAATGTTTGATTAATATCTTTTGGTAATGGTTGATCTTCTGACAAAAACCAGGTGTGGCTTTGAGTGAAACAGAGAATGTATGGTGTTTTCGGCCCAATCTGTAACCATGGACTCAGACCTGCACATACGTATCTGAAAGGGGTGAAAAATCCATATGAACTCTTCAATATGCTTCAAATGTGATTTTTGCCTACAAACTAGTCTTTAAAAAATGATACTTGTTGCATTTTGGTCTGTTTGTTAATTATATTCGATTACTCCTCGTCTGCTGATTGGTCAGACGTATTCATGTGGAAGACGAAACTGTGCGTGCGTCTTAGTTGATGCCAAAACGCAGTGCCAGATGTGTGCATGAAAGTGTTTTTTTCCCAGTGTCTATCTTGCGCGAATTATTTCCTTGGACCATCATAATTCCTTTCAGGTCAGTAACAAACTTCATTATCACAGTAGAATCATTAGATTCTAACAAACTAAGAAATTATTGTTTCAAAGTTTATTCTGTTAGACTGGTTGGCTTTCTGATCGACACCAGTAGTCTTGATTCTTTGAGCTCAGCTCTTTCAGAAGCTGAACTTTTGAGCACAGATCGGCGGCTCTTTCAGTAGCCATGTTGGAGGGTCTTTCAGAACCCCCATGGACAGCAGCGGGCCCTCCAAAGTCTCAGAATCAGTTAGAAACCTGATTCAAAAACTGGAACAAAAATTTCGAGACCTTAGCCGGACTACTTATGAGGAAACTTCCAGATGAAGATGGGGCCACACACCCCGCCAAATTTGCCCCAGTTTCTGGAGACAATTTCGTGTCAGAACAGGAACACAATAGTGTTGTTTCGGAGCTGAGAGAAGAAGGGGAATCGGAAGATTTTGAAGAAAAAGAGGCACAGCTTTAACCCTTTCACTGCCAGCATACCAAATGTTAACAAATGTTAACATACCAAATTTTGTAACTCTAGGCCAAACCATTCTCAAGTTGTGTCCCGTAGAAATGCGTGACCTTTGTTCACGACCTTGACCTTGACCTGCAAAAGCCCATATTTTAGCACGACCTGCGCATCACGAACTTGGTCAAGGTCACTGACCAGTGGTAAGTTTGGTCAATTTCACGCTGTCACACAGTCAACAATGTGGCAGAAGTTCCCGTGAGCAAATTTTTATCCAATTGGTCAGTGGTCAAGGTCACTGACTAGTGGTCAATTTTCACGCTTTCAAAGTCAACAATATAGTAGAAGTTCCCGTGAATATTTATTTTTCATAAAATTGGCCAGTGGTCAAGGCCACTGATCAGTGGTCTGGAAGGGAGAGAGAAAGAGAGCTGTAAAACCTAGAAAATTGACCAAAATGGCCCCTTATTAGTGACTGACCACTGGTCATCGGCCTTGGCAAATTTGAAAAAAAATATTCACGTGAACTTCTACCACATTGTTGACTGTGAACGCCTGAAATTTGACCAAAATGACCACTGGTCATGACCTTGATCCTAATGTTCACAGGAACGGCACGTGGTCAGAACAACACGTGGTCACAACGGCATGTGGTCACAACACGTAGCACTTGATTCTTGACCAAAGCTGGTGCCTGCAAGCAAACATGATCAGTACCGGTACTTACTTAGAATGTTAGGCCTAAATGCGGCGTTAAAAGACACTTCTCGTGTCATTTCGTGTCTTTTCGCATTTTCACATTCTTTTCGGATGTCTTTTTTCGCGTTTTCACATTTTTTTCATATGTCTTTTCGCGTCTTTTCGGATGTCTTTTCGCGTTTTCACATATGTCTTTTCGTGTCTTTTCGCGTCTTTTCGTGTCTTTTCACGTCTTTTTGAGTTTTAGTGACGCCCGTTCTTGGGGATGACACCAAGCTGAAGTCTGGGCGCGCGTGCGGTTTCATCTTTCGCATATACCTTTACTCAACAGGATCCTCCAAATAATCTCCATTAAACTTCAACTTCCAGGTAAATTCTAATTTTCAAACTAAAAGAAAAAAAAACGCTGAAAATGTTGCCTAGCAATGTATGAAATCAATATGGACATGCTTAAATGCTGTCTATTCGAATATATCCAGGGAAAATGTTGTTTGCTGGATGCTTAATGAAAATCCAGGACCAAGTGGCTGTATAACCGCGAGCTTCAGAAACTTGGAGACTAAAAAACAAATTCCACAGTGCATAGGCCTAGGCCTCCCTGTTATTTGAAAAGAACAGTGAATGATCGTTTGATTGCGTGTGCACACATGTGGCTCAGGTTTGGTTTGTGCATACAGGAATACGGGCACACATAGTTACGCACACATTCATGCATGTACACACACACATGCGTACACATGCATGCATACGAATGCTTATGCAAACACACGCCTAAAGGCATGTGCACGCGCACACACATGCACGTGTGCACACGCACGCACGCACGCATGCACATACACACACACACACACACTGCGTAAAACGTCAAAACAGCTTGACTTCGGAAAAAAAAAAAAAATGTCAAGTGAGACAAAAAATGTGTGAGGAGCCAGCCTGTTTCCGAAAAGAAGTTTGGAGCGAGCTGCGCTGCCAGCTGTGGACGCTCGAACAGGCCCTAACAACGAAGAAACGAGCAGCGATGAAAACTGTGCAACTGCCTCAGACACAGTAAGTGAAATCAAGCAGCTGAAACAACTGATTCAGAAACTGTGCGAAAGAATTGATTCGTTAGAAAAACTGTTAATAAGCAGAACGATCTAATTTCTAACTTTGGCAAGCCACCAGTAGGGTCTGTGACGTCCCATTTTGTCGCCCGTCCCATTTTGTCGCCCGGGACAAAATGGGACGGGCGACAAAATGGGACGTCTTCATACACGTCCCATTTTGTCACCCCTCCTATTTTGACGCAGGCGACAAAATGGGACGGGCGACAAAATGGGACGTCTACCTTATCCCATTTTGACACCCTGTCAATTACGGGGCCTGTAGATAAGAAAATAATTGATAGCATTTTTATTTCTGTTCGAAAGTACGTTTGAACGGAACGTGCAGACACTTGAAAAAACATTCCTCTTTATCTCTCAGAGCTAAATTACTTGCTATATTTGCTAACAATGAAAACAAATTTGGGTAACTGAAACACAAAGCAGAAGTAAATAATTTAATTAAGTATATAACATATTACAAAAAAGTGCCAGTGACCTATCTTAAGTTTTATATACTGCATGTTTGTAGGGGATAAGGGGAGATGATGATAAAGTTTCAGGTCTTGGTTTCAATGCCAGCCAGCTGACAGCTGCATCTCTCCCGCACGGAAGGCTCGTGTGTGTGTGTACGTGTGTATACTTGTGTGTGTGAGCATGTGCGTGTATGTGTGTGTATATGTCTGTGTGCGTGCGCGTGTCTGCCACAGTGTGTCTGTGTCTGTGCGCCGGCAAAGGGTTATGCCAATGTGTGTATGTGTGTGTGTGTGTGTGTGTGTGTGTGTGTGTGTGTGTGTGTGTGTGTGTGTGTGTGCGTGCGTGCGTGCGTGTGACATGTTTGTAGTGAGTACAGAGAATGAGAGAGAGAGAGAGAGAGAGAGAGAGAGAGAGAGGGGGGGGGGGGGCAAGCAAGCAGTAAGACACAGTTGGACCGATACTCAGATATATTTGCAGTACATGCAATCATTTATTTTGTAAACCCAGTTAGAGGAAACAATTCTTTATAGGACAATTCTTTTGTAAACGAAATAAGAAGAAACAATGTTTTTGTCAACATATTTTACAGCACACATCTTTAGTGCCAAGTAGTTTGTACAAGAAAGACTTCAAGATAACGAAATTAAAAAAGAAAATTTCTAATGAGAGGAAACAATGTCTTTCCTTGGTAAGGACATTTTGCAATATACATGATTTTGTGTGGCAGGATTCAAACAAACAAAACAGCAACAAGTGACATTCACAATATACACATTTTCAGGCATTTTACTTTACTTTTACTTTTACTTTACGTCTACTTTGTAAACCAAATGACAGGAAACAATGTCCTTAGTTGGTAAATATATATTTCGTAACATACATCATAAGGGGACACATCTGTTTTTAAAACCCGCCAGAAAACGTTACATAAAAAACAGCCGCATTCTTAATATTACAAAAACCTTTAGGCAGACATTTCTTTTCCATTTTAAACCATAAATCCAACAAAAGGAAACAGTATTTTAGATTGGTCAACATATTTCGCAACATGCATATGTAGGTGCAAGATTTGTTTAAAAAACACCCTTTATCATGTAAAAAATCAGGAATGTTTTTGTTCATTTTGTATCCAATGGGAGGAAACAAGTTATTTACTTGGTCAACACATTTAGCAATAGACATGACTAATGGCAAGAAAAGTAAAACGCATTCATGGTGTGACAAAACTTTTTTCAGGCTGACAATCATTAAAAATATAAATGAAAATTGAAACAATGTCTTTACTTGGCGTGTCGAATTGGACCAAAACGGTATCAGAAATGCTTCATCAGTAAAACGTATTCTACCTCAGTGGATATTGCGGTTTCGGTAATAGACATTGATGACCGAATACCAATCGAACTCTTCTGGTCGGAGCCATAGCCACGCGTTATACCACTGCGAAGTGGCCAGAATGCGCTGAATGGCGATGGCGAGGCCACTACCTCGGCCGGCTGCCTGGACTAGACGGCGCACGCTGACAGGATTTGGCAATCTCGGAAGCAAGGTGGTACTAATGTGCAGACGTGGGGGAGGGACTCTAGAGACCACATCGTAGAAAAATCTACTAACTCTTTGCAAAGTGAACCGACTTGCTGGAGATGATTGCAGAGCGAAATGTACTATCCTGGCCTGTATCTCTCGAGGGAGAAACTCATGGCCTTCTGACATGCAATAGTCAACGTCTCCCATACCAAGTTCACCGTCCCCCTCATCACATCCATCGTCCACCTCCTCACATCCACCGTCCCCCTCATCACATCCATCACCCCCCTCATCACATCCATCGTCCACCTCCTCACATCCACCGTCCCCCTCATCACATCCATCACCCCCCTCATCACGTCCATCGTCCACCTCCTCACATCCACCGTCCCCCTCATCACATCCATCACCCCCCTCATCACGTCCATCGTCCACCTCATCATCATATCCATCGTCCTCATCACATCCATCATCCTCCTCATCACCTCCACCGCCCCCCTCATCACATCCGCTCCCTCTGTCGTCATGGTGTGAACGCGTCGCCCACCAGAGTACGCTCGCCCGCGTCTCGTCCAGATCCAGGCTGACGTAATGTTCCCCCATACCCTCGGGGTAATGCCCGAGGGTAAGAAGGAACCTCTGGTGAGAGTACGAGCCGTCGGGGGACACTAGCACCGAATATTCTGCGCCCCTTGCAGACGCTATCAAGATCTGCACGTTGTGGATTCTTGATAGCGCCTGCAAGGTAACGTGGTCCCCCGTAGGTCGAGCTTCGACTCATTTGACTTAGATATTGCTCAGGATCACCTGTAATAAATGTTTCATATGACAGAAGGTTCTCTGCAATGTGATTGACCGCTTGCCTTCGAAGGTCGATCCCTGTCTGGAAATTGCCAATTAGAGACATCTGATGCGCAGCTGCCTCGAATTGGCAATTTCCAACAACCTCCCTCGGGTCCAAAAGGACTTTCATTCCTAACTGCTGAAAGTCATCAGCTCTGTCTGTGGGAGTATAGGGCAAGTTATATTGTCGTCGGTGTTGTTGTCTGTCCATTTTCTGTTCCTCTGTGACCTTTCTTCTTCGATTTTGGATTTCTGATACTTTTGTTCGACTTGTTATATTCGTGACACAAACCCACTTGCACAGTTCCCCCTTTTGCGTCTGAAACTTTATTTTGTACTTCGAGTCTTTCAAGTTTCTTTCCACAACAACCCCTTTTAGGATAACCCTTTTTGGGGGGACTTTACCCTTTTTTATCTCAGGGTATTTGAGCAATACCTGTTCGCCCTTTCTGTAGATGGCACACGAGCCTTGTGGCGGGCTACCATCCTCGCACTGAATCGGCTGCTAGCTGTTGCTACTGTTCTCATCAAAGCCTATTGCCTTGCTGTGCTTTTACCTCTGCAGGTGTCATGTTCGCGAGAACTTCTTTCGTTACGTTGTTCACCGCTTCTGTACTTTGTGAATTTTTTTAGCCCAATTGAACCCCTTCTGCGAGCAGGCAAATGCAATTTTTTTTTCTCACTTCCAAGTGACAGCGCTCAACTTTTCCCTGTGACTGTGGGTGGTAGGGGCGGCTTCGAATGTGCTTGATTCCCCTCTTTAGCAGTAGTCTTTTGAATGAACCTTTGAATTCTGTACCATTGTCACTTTGTACAATATCAGGATTCCCGTGCTCCGCAAGAATAGTTTGAAAAGCCTTTGACACACATTTGCTCGATTTTCTGGTCAAAGGGCGCAGGATAAGAAACCTGAAAACACATCAAGGACTGAAAGTATGTATTTATAAGTGTGCCCATGCATGACAACTTCATCTTTGTCCATCACCATTAAATCCACCTGCCATCTTTCGTTCACTCTTGCCGCAGTGACTGGCTTTGGTGGGACTTTATTGCTAAATGTAGGCCTGTTCACTTGATATGTGGAGGATTTCCCAAGGACGGTTTCAACAGTGCGACGAGGGACTCCGGCACACTTTTTTGTACCTTTCGCCATGTGGATTTGCATCCACTGCCAAGCGTGTCCCTATAAGCTTCTTTGACCTTCTTGCTAAGCTCATCGACCGGAATGACTTGCATTCCGTTGAAGAAGAGTTCTTCACCTTCCACTTTGAAATACTCTCTACGCCTTTGGAATTGGCGAACAGCACTTTTCTGACAGTTCGTGCGTTTGGATTTGGGGACATGGAAAGTACCTTTGGAAAGTTGTACAAGAGTTTCGTATTTTTCTCTGTCCATTTTTGAATAAATTTACCCTTCTGACGGGCTCGCGATGCTCCACGACCTGCCGATGTAGTGTCGCCCCATCCACCAGTGCACAATCGAGTTTTTGACACAAAGGAAAAAAGTCAGCACTGCTATATATATCAGAGAAGGCACTGAATACTTAATACGACCATCACCAGCACCGTCTGATCTTGCAAACTTATATTCGTGCGCGGCCACAGTAAAAGTCAATAACAACGTTGTTCTCAACATTGTGTCTGTATATCTGCCTAAAGGTCCAGACGAGAAAAATACTGAATGGTTACATACATAGACAGCTCTAAGGAAAGATGGTTGATTGCCGGAGATTTTAATGCTCACGCTCCATTTTGGGACAAAGGTTGTTCATCCATAACAAGCAATCGTTTTCTTGAAAACGTGGTGGATTCTTCATTGTATTTGCTTAATGATGGGAGTATAACTAGGATTCCTGACATTCCCACCCATAGATCAAGCGCAATAGATCTGACAATGATTTCCCCCCCAATTAGCTTTTGATTGCTTGTGGCAAACTTTTGATGACACTCTTGGAAGTGATCATCTGCCCATCATAATGACAATTAAGAAAACATATGATATAAAAAATTTGCCTGAAGACAAAATACCTAAATACAATTATAAGTTTGCCAACTGGGATAAGTTCAAGGCTTTTCTTTCCTATAGACACATAGAGACCTTTTGTGAAGATGAAGAAAATGTAAATGATATGTATTCAAAATTCAACAAAATGATTCTCTTGGCTGCTGCTGATTCAATACCAAAATGTCATACTAATACTTCTAAAAAAACACTTCATACCCGTAATGTGTGGTGGACTAAGGATTGCGAAGAAGCTGTAGCCTTAAAGAAACTGAAATACAAAGAATATATATTAAACAAAAGTGAAGAAAACCACCTAGAAATGAAAAAAGCTAAGTCACACTCTAATCGAGTAATTGCAAAAGCAAAGCGGCTTTACTGGACAGCGTTTTGTGCCAAAGAAGTTTTCTCATCATAAAGACCTTCAAAAAGTGGGCAAAAATTTCAAACTATGAAAAAAGGGATAAATCTTCCAAGATATCCAGTTAATTTGGATAATAAAAAATTCTCAACCTCATCTGAAAAAAGCAGAAGCATTCGCTAACATGTTTTCAAAGACGATGCGTCTAGAAAGTCTTCCACAAGATTGCATAAAACATAGGAAAAGGGAACAAAAAACAGAGATGTACGAAGAGCCAGTTTCGAATAATGACCACTATATAAATGCCCCCATAACTATATGCGAGTTAAACGACTCCATCTCCCTGATAGGTAATAAATCATCATCAGTTGGACTGGACGTTGTTTCGAATGAAATGCTGAAACATTTACTAGATAATTATCTTTGTTTTTTATTGAAAATATTTCAACGGGTTTGGAATGATGGTGTTATGCCATCAATTTGGAAACAGTCTGTAATTATCCCCTTTGTAAAGCAAGGAAAATCTCCTACAAGTGTACACAGTTACCGCCTGTAGCTCTGACGTCTCATGTAGGAAAACTTATGGAAAGAATTATACTAAATCGGCTTATCTATTTTTGTGATAAAAATGAAATAATACCTATTAATCAAGCAGGCTTCAGAAAAGGAAGATCAACAACTGACCACATTGTAAAATTAACAACACAAATTAAGCATCAATTTGCCAGGCGAAAGAGTATTCTGGCAACATTTTTTGATGTTAAAAAAAGCGTTTGATAGCATGTGGCATGCTAGATTGCTTTATAAACTGAAGAAAATTGGCATATCTGGTAATTTTTATAACTACATTACAGAATTTTTATCAGAAAGAAGTTTGCAAGTCAGGGTAGAAAACACATATTCAAATTTTTAAATCGTTAGAAATGGGCATTCCCCAAGGTTCCGTATTGCTCCCATGTTATTTAATATTTTGTTACATGATCTCCCAAAGCATGTAACTAAAAACACTATTGTTGTGCAGTATGCTGATGATCTGTGTATGTGGATAAATGCTAGTCTAAGAAAAAAACACGCCAAAAAGAACAATCAACTATTACAAAAAAATGTATCAGGCAGAGCTAAATAATCTTAGTAAGTATTTGTTTGAAAATGGACTGAAACTTTCCCATGAAAAAACGTATATAGTGTTATTTAATAATGGTGATGATCCTGTCCTGTTGATCTGCCGTCTTTTAGGCTTGATGGAATAACACTTCAGTATGTACACTCAGTAAAATTCTTAGGCGTTTACTTCACATCTAAATTGACATGGAAAGTTCACATTGATTATCTCTTAAACCAGGCAGGAAAAAAATTTTAAAATTTTTTGAAAATTTAAAGCAAAGCTGTGCCAGGATGTAAAAACATTGAAACATCTGGCAATATCACTTGTTCGTTCTAAGCTATCGTATGCTCAAGAAGCTTTCTTTTGTGCTCCTAAATATTTGTTGCAAAAACTGCAAAGTGTTGATAGCAAGGCTTTTAAATTATGCTTGGGAATCCCTGTACATGCTTCTACAGTTGGGACATATTCAGAAATTGATGTTTTGCCTTTAAACGAATACAGAACACTCACTTTGGCAAAATATGTTATGAAATGTACAGCTATGAAAGGTGTAAATGAAACAGAAATCTCTTTACATCCATCTACTGATTACCCCAAACGAGCAAAAAACATTTCCTGCTTGTCAACTATTGGTTCGTACTCTGCCCATTTGTTGCAGAAAACTGATTTGACCCCCGACTCTTTGGCAAAGATTTCTCACACTGATCCAATCCCAAGCTGGGAAAGAAACAGGGCAAAATTTGATCTTAATCACACTGATGCTAAAAAAGCTGATCATCCGCATATCTTGTCATATTCAGCAAAGATGCATATGGAAAGCAAGTATCCTACCATCTTAAGGTATATACTGATGGATCATTGACAAAGAACAAAGACGCTGGATCTGCTTTTTGTTATTCCATCACTTAAAGTAGATAAAGCATATTCGATAGGCAAAAATCGATCTATTTTAGTTGCCAAATGATAGCTATACTAGTGGCTTTGACATATTTATCGATTTACCGCAATCGATCTTGCAAGTATTGTTATGTGTCGACTCAATGTCAGTACTACAATCTATCAAGTTTTTCAGTTCTAATTCTGAAAACTTTATTTTAAAGGAAATATGTTATTTAATTCATATTTTGATGTGCAAAGGGACCGATTTGACATTTTTCTGGGTTCCTTCACACTGTGGAATCAGGGCAATGAATTCGCTGACAGATCTGCTAAAAAGGGAGCTAAAACTGAAATGAGTGCACAGTCACTTTCTGTGCCCTTGACTTTACAAGAGTGTCATCAAGTTTTAAAACATGTGGCTTGGGAATATTTTAGAAACAACCAGAACATCCCTTATTTGCGGGTTAATGCTCAAAATAGCCATGTTCTTAGTTTTGATGAGGTTGAAGGCATTGAACACCTGCAGGTTCGTGATATGTATCAGTACAGAAACTTTGTTTCAGTATTTTATAGACTGAAACTCGACGCATTCAGAATGAAATATAGTGCAGGAACAAAATGCATATGTGGTAAGGCAAACGTATCAAGAGCCCACGTTTTATTTGATTGTGTGACTCTTGCCAGGCATACTTACCATGTTTATTAGGCATGACAGTGACTGATGTTTTTCCTGATATTGATTTTGCTTTCAAAGTTACCTTTTGTTTAATATGTAGTCCTGTTAGATATTTACTATAATGTTATAAGTAGTAATTATTCCATATTTTGCGTGCACTTCCACACACCTAAGCTTCACACATATACTCTTACACACTCTCTCTCTCTCTTGTCTAATATCACTGGGTAGGTGTAATCCGGAAGCAGGCGGTAACATGCTTTCTCCTCCACTTGATGTTGTCTGCCATGCAGTTGTCAACATAATTAAGTTTACCAAGCAAAAGTGCGAGTCCCTCTTCTGACTATATTCTCCCGCATTTTGGTGTATTCACTTCCATAGCATTTTTTTTTTTTTTTTGCTCAAAGAAACCTTTCTTGTCCAGCACCGACAGGTAGCCCCAGACATTTACACTTTTTAAATGCTGCTATCTTTAGGCAAGATTCTATTCAAAGCAACGTGTAACTGTTGTGGGTCTGTGTCCCCTTGTTCAAGTCACCATTTGGTGTCTATGTGCTTGTTTTACTAAGAGAAAGGGAGGGCCTTGCAGCCTGGAACACATCATGTCATCATCCACGTGATGACTTTTGACCCCTTTCTCCTTCCTCACTTGATGTTTTACTTTTAGTCCCCCCCCACTCCTTCCCCCAGTTCCCTTCCCTACTGCTGACCACCTATATTCAGCCTTCACTGCCTCTTTCCTCATGATTTCCTGTATCTCAACAAACAAGTAGGGCAACTCTTGCTCCCATGATGAAATAAATAGATGCCCATAACTCCAAACAAATGCTGCTTCTAACACCAAATCACCAAGCAGAAATGAAAACAGTGAGCACAGAACAGACAAGGAGTCTCCTTGTCTGTTCTGTGTGCTCTGTGTTGTTGTAAGCAGCATTCGTTTGGACTTATGGGCTTCTATTTCATCATGGGAGCAAGAGTTACCCTGCTTGTTCATTGATAACTATTTACTGTTCCTTGCCTCATTTAAAATTTCCTTCCCATATCTCATTAGATATAGGGGGGGGGGGGTGGGGGGGATGGCAGAGGAGGAGGCAAAGAAAATGAATTATCAGCTACATATATCAATGATGATATGGTGAGCAATGACTATTTCTGTCAAATCCTAGTGTCAATGCTGTCGACAGAGGAGGCGAGGGGGGGGGGGGGGGGGGGGGGGGGGGGAGGGGGGGGGGGGGGGGGGGGGGGAGACAGGAAGGTGGGGGAGGATTAAGATGAGGATTACATGGGAATGAGGAAGGCGAAGGGATAAGAGGGGGAGGGGTAAGAAAAGATAAGATAATGTTGCTTATAGCCCAGCCGACAACAAAGGGCCATATCAGGGCTGTCACCACATTAAAATCAACTCACAAGTCATTCATTCACACAATTCTTTAAAATACATCGAAAAACCCATCCAAGTTTGTTAAAAAATCTTCCACTGTAAAATCTCATATCTGATGAAAAATGTTAATCTCTCTAAAGAACTCAAAGATTGCGTCAGGAGAAACGTCTCTGAACAAAGTTTTCATGGAATCTGCTGTAAAATGTTTGTGTCTCACATCATGCAAGTCCCAACATGAACACGTTTCCGGTTGTTCCCAAGAAAATAACTGATTTGGACAATGAGTTATGGCTCTTGATTTAAGGGTACCCCCCTTGTATGCTGACCACTATCATCAATTTCAGTCAAATGTAGCTCATGTGAATAACAAGAAATCCATGTTTCTGTTACTTTTGTCACTAAATGAATGACTTTCCGTCTTAAAAAGCCTTTTATGTAGTCCAGTATAGTATATATTGGCTTCAGGGATGTGCTATCCACTGAAACTGTCATTTTCACAATACAGACTGTATGTCATCTGTGATACATTGAAAATGATAGAAAGCAGGGCTTTTGGAGGGTTGTTTTCATACACAACAATGCCTTTGGGTCATTCAAGACCAATTAGGGCTTCCTAGTCCCGTTTTTATAGGTACAAAATTAAATATATCTCCTATACCCCCTAAATGTGCGATTTCGACAAAAACGACACAACATGATTAAACAGAACAACAAAATGTTGTTATTTACAACAAACATTGCTGTAAGATAAAATTAATATTGTAGTGAAATACAACAGTAATATGAAAGAATTTGCAGTTCTAGATGTTGTGATTATCTTTGATAAATGACGAATTTTCTACATTTCATATACATATCTGTACATGTACAATAATAACACTACTACTTAGAAATCGCATGCATTTGCATCTTAACCAAACAATGGTTTGATTTGTATTACTAATGTTCTTTGTTGTGTTTTTTTTTTTGTGTGCAGGTGACTGAATCCTCTGGTGTAATGATCAATTGAACATGGCGGCAAGAAAGGGAAAACATGTAGACAGCCCTGTTGGTGAAGTGTGTGTCATTCATTTCAGCGATTCCAACCACAGATCATTTGTTCACCTCTCTAACTGCAAAGGACCTCAGAATAGATTGATAAAACTTCAAGACATTTGCAAGAAAAGACTACTGCAGCCAACTGGATTCTCCATATTGGATGGAAGAGGCTTGTAACTGCGTTCCAGATGATTTATGGCCAGAATACGGCTACCATCGTGACTGTTACCAAAGATTCACTAAAAACCTCAACAGACTGGAATCATGTTCAGAATCACAAAACATACCTCTAGAGCAAAGACAGTCTGGACATGCTACTGGCTCAGTGGAAACAATTTTCTTCAAACCAGGCTGCATATTTTGTAACAAAGAGGGGTTGAAGAAAAAAAAAATCACAGAATGCTTGGACAACTGAACCCACATCCAAGTTTGAACATGAAGGATGGAGCACAGTCCTTGAAGTTGCTGAGCAGAAAAAAGCTGAGAAGCTATTGTGTAGAATCAGAGGATTTGACCTGTTTGCCTGTGAAGCACAGTATCACCCTTCCTGTCGTAAGAAGTATGTCAGAGATCCTGCAGCATGGCAGAGTAAAGACTGTGTGTCAAAAAGAGATCAGGAAAACCTGGAAAAGTCATGTAAGACAACATCTGACAGAGACTGTTTAAGAATTGAAAGAGAGGTGCTTCAGCAGCAGAAGATACTGAGACTGTCAGACCCTGTGTGATAATATACCTCTGCCTTGAACGAGACAGACCACACAAATACACATTATAGGGCTGAAAAGCTTAAGGCGGAAGCTGAAGAAGAGCGAGACATACGGGCACAGATTATCAGTTGCTTCACCTCACAGAAAAGGTGGGGAGTTTCAGTCTTTGCTTGTGTACAGTTCAGAAATGAAAACTGACAGAGCTGTCATTCTAGCGTACGAGCTTGGCTCAACAGACATGCTGAAAGGTGTTGCCCTGTATCTATGGACAGAAATAGCAGAGGCCTTCGAGAAATCAGAAAGTTTGCCATGGCCACCAACAGATGAATTTCTACAGCAACGTGATATCCTACCACACAATCTTCAGAGATTTCTTAACTATCTTTTGGCTGGCCAAACCCAAGACCACACTTCAAAAGCACAAAGACTCGTTACTTCACTTGGCCAGGGCATCCTCAGAGCCGTCACTAAGGATCACTGGAAGCTGCCAAAACATTCTTTTGTGCATGAAATTGCGTCACCTATTCAGAAGTGAGCAGCTCGTGGCCATGATGAACAAGTTTGGACATTGTGATACTTACCAGTTCACACTTGAACTAGAAACTGCAATTGCAAAAGCCACAAATGAATGTTCAAGTGTCTTGACTTCTCAAATTCTTCTGAACCCATCAGCACCATCTGTGTTTCATTCTGAGTTTGATAACTTTGACATCTTCCTGAGCACACTAGAAGGGGAGGTGAATGGTCGGTGTGCAGCCAACATAGAACTGTTTCTTCTTCTTTATGACCACCAGACGTAAATGAGAGGAGCTCCTTCAGGTTTGGACGGATCTGAAAGAGTTTGTTATCTGTCTGTGTATTCCAATCCTCCTGCCAGAGGTCTCTGTCATAATCAATCATTTTTGGTTTCAGATTTGAGCAGGGGATATATATGTCAGACAAATTTCCAGTTGTGGCATTCTTGGCCAGGCGATCAGCCATTTCATTCCCTCTGATGCCAACAAGACCAGGGACCCAAGCCAAAACAACGTTGTGACCCTCCACTTTCAACCTGGTAAAAAGTTAAAAAAAAAAAAAAGTGGAGAAGTTCGGGAGGATGGAGGTTCTGGCCAGCTATGGCCTCCAAAGCTGACAGCGAATCCGACACAACCAGAAAGTCCCTCTTCATAGATTGTGAGATTATCCTCAGTGCTAGAACCAGAGCTGTAAGTTCAGCAGAGTAAGCAGAAGCGTCTGAAGGAATATGTTCTAACAGTATTTGAGAAGGAGCACCAGGACAGTAGGCTGCACAGGCCACTTCATCTTCAGACTTGGAACCGTCAGTGAACATTTTCTGACAGGATGGGCATTTTGAACAGAGATCGGCAAACAATGCCTTGTATGCCAAAGAGCTGGTAGATTCTTTGCGAAAAGCTGCAAGGTCAAAACTAACCTCTCTTCTTCTTTTCCTTGACTACCGTCTTCATCATTTTGAAGATTCTGTAGACTCTAGGGGGTTTGCATGAAGTTGGAGTTGCCTGAGATAGTGTTTGCTGGGCCGGGAGGGGAGGCAGGGGATGATGGAGGGGGAGGGGAGACAGGGGGAGGGGTGTGGATCAGATTAGGGATTTGAAGCCCTCCAGGGTGGGGCTGAGGGTAACCTCAGCAGGAAGGTTGTTCCAGTCAGCTATGGTCCTGGGGAAGAACGATTTCTGTCCATACAGAGTCCTGCAGCTGGAAAGGTGGTATGTTGCTGGATGGGACCATCTGGTTCCTTTGGGTGCAGAAGGATTTTGAGAGGGTTTGTGGCATGTGTTGATAATGAGGCTTCCGTTATGAAATTTGTAAAAGTTCACTGGTCGCACCTTTCTCCTTTGCTCTGTAAGGGGGGACCACTGAAGGGTTTCAAGCATGTCGTGTACACTGGAGGTTTTCCGGTGTCGATGGGTGACCCAGCGGGCAGCTTGGCATTGGATAGGTCTAAGATCATCTTGTGATGAAAAGACGTTAAATAAAACTATTGAACTGAACTAAACTTGGCACTGGATTGCTTCCAGCTTCTTAATATCCTTCTCTATGTAGGGGTCCCACACAGAGCTGGCGTATTCAAGGGTTGGGCGAACTAGTAATAGGTAGGCTTGCTGCTTAATGCGCTGGGATCCTACTTTCAGGTTCCTTCTCAGTAGTCCAAGGGTCTTGTTGGCATGGTTGGAGACATTGGAAATGAGAGCTCCAACTGAGATGATCAGAAGTGATGGTGACGCCCAGGTATTTGGACTTGCTGACTGTGTCAAGGGTGTGGCCACGGAAAGTGTTTGAGTGTAGGGTGTTTCTCTTCTGGTTCACTTGCAGTGTCTGGCATTTGTCTGGATGGAACTCATGAGCCATCTCTGCTCCGACTCTGTGAGTCGATCGAGATCCTTCTGGAGGGCTTGCTGGTCGCTGGTGGAGGAGATAGTTTTGTGGCACAGAGTGTCATCAGAGTTTTGTGGCACAGAGTGTCATCAGCAAAGAGACAAGCAGTGGAGGACAGTCCAGGAATGATGAGGGCTTTTCGCCAAGAAGGTGGAAAGAATCCAGTAGTTGTACACATGTAGCAGGATGTTCAGACCATTTTGCGGAAGATGTTTCAAAGTTTATAATGGATTTCATCTATACCTGGAGAGGAATCGCTGCAAGAAAGTAAGGCGGATTTCAATTCGTTTAAAGTGAAAGGAAGATTGTAGTCCTCCATGTTGTCTGATGAAAAGTTGCACGGTGATTTTTCTTTGATGGCTTTGTTTTTGACAAAACCGGCTGATTTGTTAGATGAAGAGGAATTCCTTTCAATGGTTGAAGCAAGCAGATTAGCGACTGCTTCCTTCTCTGTTATTAACCCTTTCACTGCCAGACATTCTGTTTTGCATGAATCCCATCGCCCTCCATTTTCTGCGCAAAACTATAATTTTATACCAGCATGTGTGAAACGCAGATATCTTGGGAACTAGAAATACAATTTTCATTCTGTTTTTTTTTCTTTTAATGGAGGAGGAAAAGTGTATTTTTGTAATAATATAATATATTAGTAATGGTAAGTCATGGACAATTTCAAATTTTTTTTTTTTTTTTTTTAGTAATTTCATGTAACAAAAAAACGCAAAATAAAATTTTCAATGCTATCTTTCATCTTAACATGAAAAAGAAGCAAGCATACCAACAAACTCTGAACAAAGAAGAAAAAAATACTCCACTCACCAAATGAAGACCAGAAAGTATGTAATATCCATCAAAAGAATGAAAAATACAGCCTCAAAACCATATACTCCAAATCAGAAAACTGGTGACGGCAGTGCACAATACAGGCAAATATCAAGTTTGTGAGTGTGTCCAGGGTTCAGATTTCAGACAGAATGAAAAAAAAAGAATTATACAACTATAAATGACACTATTCCTACTGTCCGTGCTGTGATGCAGAAAAGCACTCTCACACACACACACACACACATCAAACACACACACATACCCCCCCCCCCCCCCCCCCCCCACACAACACACACACACACACATTTTCTTACACAAAGAGGGAATAACACACACACACACACACACACACACACACACACACACACACACACTTGTACACAAAGAGGGAATAGCACACACACACACAACTTATGCCCCACTGGTACACACATGAAAGAAAGAACAAGGGAAAACACACACACACACACACACACACACACACACACACACATCAAACACACTCTCTCTCTCTCACACACACACACACACACACACACACACACACACACACACACACACACCCCACACTTCTTACACCAAAAGGGAATAGCACACACACACACACACACACACACACACACACACACACACACACACACAATTCATGTTCCACTGGTACAAACATGAAAGAAAGAAAAAGGGAACACACACACACACACACACACACACACACACACACACACACACACACACATCTATCTTTCATTCTTACTTTTGAAAGCAATAATTTTTATGAAAGCAAAGTCATTCATTTGCCTGTTGGCCTCTGGAACCTGGGGAGCCATTCTCCCAGTCAGACTTTTCTGTGGCTGGCCTAGCTGTAGCAAACACCTCTGCCACGGGTCACTCTGCCACGCCCCCTTCGACCTTGATGCCTTTGTGCTCGCAGTCACTTGTCTCTGAACCCTCTGTGTTGACCCCCACCGTTAGCCTACACTATCAGTCATCTCACTCACATTGCTATCAGTTTTGAAACTTCTACCAGCGTCAGTTTATGTTGGCTCTTTGCCAACAACACGCAAGCCCACAGTGTGCCCGCCAGCCCACTCCTGCTTACCATGCGTGCAACTGGGTCAGCCACGCTTGTGTCGACTGGGTCGAGTTTACACTGTCAGATAATGTACCCTGGTCACCACCTGGGTGTTCCTGATCTAAATCAGTATCAACTGACCATCTACTCCACATTTCTAGCATCTGATCTGTCATAAAAATGTATGGCGAGACTGAGCACCTGAAGTGCTTGGTTGTGACGCCATAATGAATAAAAAAAACTTATCAACAGAAATGGATAAAAACACTTAACACCACTCTGACAAAGCTAATGGCTGTGAGGCATGCGTCAGTGAATACCGGAACTATGACGGTTATCGCTGGCTTTCTATCTCATCATGTTTGAGAGTGAGAGTATTGGGAGTTAGGTGACGCTAGTTAGTTGCCGAATGGCGACGTCGGCAGTGTCGCACATTGTCGCCAAAGTCGGCGGCATAAGGGTTAAAGAGTCAGAAAACTTGAGATGGTTCACAGTGGGGCAGGTGTTCTTCCCTTTAATTTTCTTGATGATTTTCCACACTTTTTTCTTCCATGTTTTGGATGTGAGACTTGAGCAAATTTGTTTCCAAGATAAACATTTCCTGGTTTTATAAATGTACTTGGCCCTCAGTTTTTGATGCACTTGGATGCTGGGCATCGATGGTCTGCAGGAGACCTGACGTTGAGCTTTTTTGCAGGCTTTAATAATTCCCTTACATTCACAGTTGAACCAAGGAACATTTGGCATTAGGGGCTTCTTGAAAGATGTGGGGATGGTTGACTTTGCGTTATTCTAATTCAGTATGAAATCTGAAAGACTTCCTGCCGGATCTTCACTTTGCAGGATCTTGTCCTCTTCCAGATCCATAAGAAAACCCACTGGCAAAGAGTAGGTAGGTAGGTCCCAGCCATTTTTTTAAACTTGAAAAAATATGGAATGTTTTTGTATTTTTCAAAAGACCCCATTAAAAGTGATACACATGCCAAATTTCAAGGCCATAGGTTTAATAGTTTTTGAGATATTGAGCTTTAAAATTGGGTAAAAAAATGGCGTTTTTCACGTTTTTGCCAAAGGGCCATGTTTGGACCCTCATATCTTCTGAACTATTCACCTAATATACTCTCAGATTGGCAGAGTTATTATCTGTGATGGATACACTGAGCCTATTTTTTCCAGAGCTCAATGATTATTCATTTTTTAGCTGTGCCTCTTCAAAAATGACTAAAATGCTGATTTGTCGACGTGTCATTTTGTGGCAAACACAGGGTACCGTTACTTAACAACCCATAACTCTGGAACGACACACATGCTACAGACAAAGTAGAGGTATCAAAATAATCAGCATTGAAGAAGGAACCTAAAGGTAAAAACATCCATGAGTTCAACCTTCACCTTTATGTACAAATTACATCAAAGTAAACAAATCACCTACATTCCACATATATTTCGTCATTATCACGGGGACAGAATCAAATGCTCAAGAATTTCACCAAGCAAATATGTTCCAAATAACAGGCAAATATGAAATATATGTCCAAAAGGAACAGTAAATCACAACTGTCTTAAAAACTTTTCAAATACCAGAAAAATCACCCTCTTTCCATGTTCCTGTTTTTCCAATCACCATTAAGATAAAACTGGCCATCTCCATTTTGTACCCCAACATTAACAGTACTTTTTAACATATTGTTTGTATTTTCTTTTCAGGTTTCCCTGCTGGGTACAGTCAATGCTCCAACTCTGTTCTTTGGTAGAATGTTGAAGTCTGAATAAAAGACATATTTACTTGCAACTTCCCCAGTGGAGTCTGACAACGGCCATCTAAACAGGTTTTCTATTCCTTTCTGGTCCATGAAGGAAATGCAAGCAAGGTCAGGTCTAACAATTTCTAGTACTTGACCAATGTAAAATGCATCATCATAGAAAACTGCTACTGACTGTCCCTGGCCTGAGAAATTGAATGGAAATTCATAGTCTGATTCATCATCAGAAGACTGATGACAATATTTATTTCATGTTCCAAAAGTGCTGAATGATCTGGCTCTTGTGGTTCTTCTTAAGTGCTACTGTCAGATTCTTGCAGGTACTGGTCATCTTCTGAAATTTATCATACACACACACACACACACACACACACACACACACACACACACACACACACACACGCATACATACGCATGCATGTGAACACACACACACACACACATTTTGAATAAACTGAACACAGTTAATAACTGGACATTTGTTTTGATCTATCAGTGATGAAAATGGATTGTTTGAATTCAGAGACTGTGAATGGAAGTGCATGATAACTTTGAAGAACATTTTTTTTTTTTTTATATACCAAGTTCTATCATTTATGGATATATGATTCAACAGTAATTTTTTTTTAAAATACACATTGCCACAATTTTCAATAAGACTTTTAAGTGAATGCTACCAGCTACACACACACACACACACACACACCAGCTCAGTCATTTTATTATAATACATGCTTCAAGTTTCCAAATTCTGATTTTCTTACTCCTATCTTTTAGTACATATGCGGATTATGCCACACTCATACTGCAGCTTCAAGCTAACATTCTCTTTAATTAGTTAATGAGTATTTTTTGTTTACTTTTTAGTTTTTTTTTATTTCCCTTTTATCTCATTTATTTATCAATTTATTGATTTTATTAATTCATTGATTCATTTTGGTACAACAGTACTGCAAATTAATCCAAAACAACTGCTACTTTCAATTTTCATTGAGGTCTGAAACCTGAGTTATCGTCCCTGTCGAAGTTACAGCTGCCAAATTTTAATCTTACTTCGTAATTTTCGCTCTAGACAAAAATCATAAACCTTTTTATAAAAAATCTGAACGAGCTTGGGTAAAAGTTATTCTATGAAATTGTTTTAAAACTAAAAGGTTGATCACCGATGCAACCATTAGTACTGATCACGGGAGCTAACAACCACCACTCGACCGAGCACATGTCTGATGAAAAAAAAAAACACTTCTAAAATAATTTCAGAGTTAAGAAACACAAATTCCTTGAAAATAACAGGGCAAGGGCTTAAACAAATGAATCGTTCGCATACTTACCAAGATCACGCTCAAAATTGTTGAGATCCATCGGTTTAAAACTCGCCACTCGACTCGAACATCGTGTCAGCTTCGTACCCCCCCCCCCCGTCGGAATGCTGAATGCCGATTGGACTACGGGGTTCTCTCTTTATCCTGGCCGGAACTTATACACACAGCAGCCTGTGCGTCCTTATATACACGAACGAAAAGAGCATTGATTTTTCTACAAAACGAGTGGTCTTCCAATATGTTTTGTTCAGAATTAGCGATGTTGATATGCTTTTGAAGTTTATGCTAGTCTTTCGGCACAAAATTTGCGGCACTTGAAGAAAAGGAACTATGACGAACTTTATACCGATCAATTCTGCAGGTTTTTGCTGTTTCATATGGTACCAACATCGTCGCTGTGCATATAGTGTGTCAAAGTTTCCGAACATTTTCCGGATGTTATTGTTTGCGGGTCACGGATAGCCCGCGGCTTGAATCGTTGCACAAGCTCGCCAACGCAGTGTATGGTTTGTGTGTTTAGATCGTTCACAATAAAAGCACACTTCTTTCATACCAAAAAAACACGCAGACTTCATGCTAGAGGTTCATTTTAGATGTGGAGATATTTTTTATTTGACAGTGTTGAGTAGTTGAGGAGTATGAACAAGTTGAAATTGGCAGTTTTCTCCTGTTCTGCTGCCTGTTAGCCATGGCTACTGTTAGGCTGGACCTACCTACAAAGAGGTCCCAATCTGCTTTGTTGAAATTGAGACGTTCTGGTAAAGGCTCACTCTCTGCATTCATACACCGAAGCAACACAGGACAATGGTCACTACCATGCAGGTCCTCATCAACCTCCTAACCAAAATCCAAAAACAAAGATGGGTCACGGACAGAAAGATCCAGACAAGATGTGGTGCTATTAGCAGAGTGAAAGTAAGTTGGCGATTTCTCATTCAAGACATATAAATCAAGCTCCGAAAACACTTCTAAAAGCAGACTCCTTGGTGAAGATCTCTCACTTCCCCATAGAGGAGAGATGGGAGTTTTTTTTTTATCATACTTCCTGTTTGGCTAGTATACCTACCATGTCAGTAGCATTCTACGGCAGTTAGTTAGCTTTCAAGGCTGAATTTTGTGTGTGGCTAACGCAGTAACAAAACACCCACCCTGCTTCCGTCTTAGTCAGAAAGCTGGTGCAAACTTCTTGTTCCTCATTCAGTGAGGCATATGCGCAAGGTAAACCCCCAACGACCATAGCGCTAGAGGGTAAGGAAGGGTGGGCGTTAGAGTCTGATATGGTAAGTATACTAGCCAAACAGGGAGTATGATAAAAAAACTCCCCATTTTGGGGTCATGTACTCTACCATGTCAGACAGTAGCAGAATTTAAAGGAATTGGAGGAGGATAGAAAGGCCCTAATGGTTCTTGGGGGGGTAGAAGTCCGGATAGAGACAGCTGTGTTAGCCGCAACAAAAGAAATCCCTTTAGAACCATCAGCCCTGGTCATGTGGATATCCCTCAAGTAGAAGTTTATGAAAGGATTCTCCGAACGCCAGTAGGCTGCCTCCAGAAGGTGGCGAAGGGGTACTGAGTGTTGGAAAGCTGTGGAAGTGGCAAGTGCTCTAAAACTTCATGTGTCCTGGGAGATAAGACCGGCAAGACTTTCTGCGCTTGTGCATATGCGGTCTTAACTGTGTTTGAGAACCACCTGGAGATGGTGCCCGCAGAGATGTCTTTGTAGTTGTTAGGACTGATGGATATGAGGAAACGCTTTTGGAAGAAGCGCCTAAGTTGTGTTCGTTCCCAGTAGTATCTAGGCACCAGGAAGGGCACAAGTCCATGTTCCCCCCTCCTCACCCCTCTTTCTTCCTTCCCGAGGATATCGGAGAGTGATCTGATGACGAGGGAGGGAGAAGCTGTGCCCGGTTCTAGGTTCTTAGCGAGGAACTCGGGGTGGAACCAGAGGGAGACAGAGGTGTCCCTATGGAAGGTGATATCCCTGGGGTACCACTGTGGGCAATGATCTTGCTACGTAGGCGAGCAGTAGCGAGTGCGAGGAGAAAGTGGTTTTGAGAGAGTGAGGAGGTCAAAGAGGATGGAGGCTAAAGGCTCGACCTGCGGTTTCCCGAGTATGTCGAGGATGACAAAGAGATCCCAAAGTGGGATGCGTCTAGGGGACTGGGTCTCGGGTAAGGCAGCGCCCCTAAAGATCTCTCTGAGCAGGAAGTCATTGGCAAAGGAGGGCCCCCAAAGCTGACGAATGGTGGTACAGACAGCAGACCTGTAGCCGCGGATACAGCTAGCTGACAGGTTTTTGACCAAGGAAAGGTAAGATAGGAAATTGCCCAAGTGAATATTGATGTGTGTTATGCTGGACAGAGTTAATTGAGCACCAGGTGACCCATCTCACCCAACGGCAGTTGTAGAGGGACTCTGTGCTGGATCGGCGAGAGGCCGTTGCAAAGTCCTGAAGGTGCTGTGATGCGTCTCCTACAGAGAGCCTGTCTAGGACGGACTGGGATCTGTCTGCTTGGGAGGGAGGGGGGGATGATGTTCGCAGCTGTGCATGTGAAGGAGCCAAGCATGTAGGCGGACTATCTGTGGGTTTGAGTGGGTGCAACTCGAGCATGGTTGTCGGCGTATGTCCAGCGCAGAGCTAGAGGGAACGGGGAACATGTGAAGAGACCTGAGGTCTGGAAACCATGACTGAGTCTGCCTCCCACAGGGTGATCCGAATGAGTCTGGGTCTCTCCAGTCCTGCCTTCCTGATCACTCTGAGAAGGACTGGGAATGGAGGGAAGGCATAGGCTATGAGACCCGTCCAGGGTAGGGAGAGAGCGTCGATCGCATGCGCTCGAGGGTCAGGGACTGGTGAGACACAGAGACCCGGAGACGGCGGTGAACCGGGTGGCAAAGAGATCGATCATTGGGGTGAACCAATGGGTCCACACAGTGCTCAGAGTGTGGCTGTTGAGGGTCCATTCTGTGTGTAGAAGGGATTTGGACGAGTGAGAGAGTCTGCCAGAATGTTGTGAGCTCCCATTGTGTGTCTTGCGCATAAGAAGAATGTGTCAGTGTGTGACGGGGGGTTGGAATTGATGGAGGGCAAGTCTGACTGCCTCCAGTTCCAAGATCGTGATGTGCATTTGAGCCGTCCTGGAGTCCCACGATCCAGAGACGTGAAGGTGTCCATGTGGGCGCCCCAGCCCGCGTTCGATGGGTTCCAGTGGCTCGGTGGGACAGGAAATGGGAACTCTGGAGGTCCACACCCAGGAATCCAGCCACACTCGTTCGTGGCCCAGTGGAACCATGGACCCAAGGGGATGGACTGGTCCCAGCGTTTGGAAGTCTGGGACCACCGCAATCAGAACTTCCATTGGAGTTGCTGTTTGAGGACCCCCTAGGGAATGATGGTGGCCAAGGACTCCAACATCCCCCAGAGAGAAGTCAGGGTTCTGGCCAAGGAGTGGGTGGATAGGCATCGGTAAGAGATGAGGTCCGCGATGCGTGTGGACCTCTCGTTGGAGGGGGCGACCATCATGGTGCGGCAATCGAAACTCATGCCCAGAAAGGAGAAGTGTTGACAGGGGTGAGTTCGCATTTATTCGTGCTGGTGACAAACCCGAGTTTGGAACAGAAAGGTAGGAGTTGGGTAGTATGGGCCTGGCACAGAGCCTGTGAAGGTGCCAGGATGGAATCTCTGATCTGGGACAGAGTGTCCATCTTGAACTTTGCTGTCTTGAGGTACTTGTTGAGGGGTGAGAGGTCGAGTATGGGCTTCCACCCCCCTGATGTCTTGGGAATGACGAATAGGTGGGAGTAGAACCCCGAGTGGGGTTGGTTAATTCCATGATGGCCCCTTTGAGGAGATCTGATACTTCCTCCTGGAGTGCCTCTGCTTGAGCGGGAGGAGGCTGGCAGGGGGACAGCGCATGAGGGGAGGGTGTTCAGAGGCCCAGGGTAGACGGTACCCCTCCTCTAGGACCTACTATCCAGGGGTTGAGACCCATCCATCTCCACTGGTGGGCATCTCTGGAGACTGCCGGCCAGAGGAGGCGAAGGACCAAAGGAGGAGAGGCCCCAGACTGGAGATGACAAGAGGGTTCTGTGATGTCCCGTGTCTTTCTGCAGTGTGGGCGATGGTAGCAGTCTGCGTTCTCCCTCTGTAAGCTCCCCTGTGGCCAGGCAAGGGGGGGCTGGCGGAAGGACCTCCTGTCATTTCCATGTGGGAAGTTTCTGTCAGCCAAACTGAAAATGTGTACTGTGTGCATGAATTCTTGTTTGGTCGAGCATTGGTGGATGTGTGCTGCACAGGCGACCGGTGCCAGTGGAGGAAGGCTTCCATTTAGGCAGTGGGGCTCTGGACAGTGGGGCTGAGGGGGGGCATTTAAAGAGTCGGGGGGTCGGAATAGACAGGGGGGCGTAGAGTTTAGCTTTCTGAAGGAAAGCATCTCTGTATGTAAGCACACAGTTGTAATGGCTCTTGGCTGTGCTGTCTGCCACAGCCGAAAGATGATGAGATATCCTGTTCACCAAGACCTGCACCATACGTCCCGAAAGAACCGTATGTCAGTCTCATGTTGTGTGTCAGAGGCAGGTGTGTCAGATGACACAGAGGCTGAGTCGTCCTCCTCAGGCCAAATTTCAGCAGCATGTTGCGTGAGCAGGTCAAAGAAGACGTGACTTGCCGTAACATGTTGCATACTGAATCTGGCGGTGCGATCCGATCCTATTCTGCCAGCGTTTTATGCAAAATACATGCAGCAGAGGGAGGGGCCCGAGTTTCTGAACAACCAGCGGTAGATGGGGAAATGGCCAGTTCCTGGCTGCAGGGTTGTCCTTATCAAAGAGGGAGGGATTGTGGGTTTGCCGAGGGGGGCCCTGAGGAAAGTGTCCACAGGGGCTGCCCCCGAGGCCAAAAGTGACTCCTTCCCTGGAGGAGGGATGACCTGCGCACCCCGGGAGAAAGTTGCGGACGCTCCCATATGGAAAAGAGAATATGAGGTGTGACAAGTTTGGGGGGTGTACACTTAGGCGGGGTGGCCGGAGCAAAGCATGACACCGAGAAGATCTTGTCCGAAGGGAGGGTCTCCCTCGAGACCAGGCTAGGGCGCCATTGTTCAATGGCTGTGAAATCACTTGAAGGCAAGACGTATTCCTCTTCAACACTGTCCTAGAAAGCGGGAAATAGTCATCCTGGGGAGAGGTGGTTCAACCGGAGAAGGCAACGATTGGGGTGCGTAGGAGTCCCGCCCTAGCCAAGAGGTCGACAGGAGAGGCGAGGGCGGGTCTCTGGTAGCTCCATGATCGGTGACAGACAAATGAGGGGAATGTCTGCCGTGCCGATCGGACAGCACCTGAGAGGAGGCGGACCAAGGTCAAACCAGCGAGTGAAAGCTGGATGCCACAGACGACTAGAGAGCTGATGAGAGTCTGCATCAAGCAGTGGTCCCTCGGAGGGGCATAGACCCACCGGTCCCCATGGAGGAAAGTGGGCTGTCGCGGCCTGGGGGCGGAATTTCCATGGGGACCCAGGTAACCTGAAGCACTGGGGAGGGGTGTGTGTGTTTTGTGTGTGTGTGTTTGGAAGCTGGTGGGCTTGTCGCCCCCCCCCCCCCCCCCCCCCCCCCCCTGAGAGTGCACCGCTGCATGCACATCTTGAGTACGGTCCGCGCGGGAAACATGGTCAAGAGTAATCCCACAGTTGCCTAGGGGGAGCGGTGGATGAGCGCCAGCTGAACCCCCTTCATGTTGGTCACCGGAGTGGTGGGGGGGGGATCGAAGATCGCCCGCACCAGTATCCGGATCACACTATGACAGACCAGGTAGGTTACCCAATGTCCCACAGGTCGATCCTCCCCCCAGGAAAGGGACCGTGGACGTTGCCCAAATGGGGAAACAGAATAAGACCGATCCCCAACGTCCTGTGCCCCTAGGGGATAGTTTGCCAGTCGATCGGGGCGAATCAATCAGCGTGGGTCGGCTCATGCAGGTCCGGAGGTGTTGGGATCTGCGCGCCAGACCCAGGGTTTTGCCCAGTTTGGTCCTGCCAGGGAAAGTGCTTTACCCCCTGCCACCAAAAAAGGGCGCTCTGCGTACACTAGTGGTGGCTGCACCAATGTACTACAGAGGGGAGCGCCATGAGACTGAGTGCAATCAGTGGGGGGATAGCACTAGTGGTGGCTGCACCAATGTACTACAGAGGGGAGCGCCATGAGACTGAGTGCAATCAGTGGGGGGATAGCAGATAGTCTCATCAAGGCGAATGACATGTGCTGATTCCGAGGCGAACCTGTCACTTGTGCAAATCACCAAGTCAGCATGCGGGAAAATACCCGGGTACTGCTGGCCACGTGATTCAGCAAGACAGAGAGAGGAGAGAGGGTGACCAAGTGCTGAGTCATAGCGCTGGCCACCCTCTCCCTTGTTTGTCTCAAAGCATTTGCGAAGTAGGGGGCAAGCTGGACTCATGCCGCAAAGATGGCGAACAGGGGGGAGAGTGTTGGGGCGAGGGAGAAAACCGTGTAAGCTTATGCGAAGCTTTCCCTTTGTCTTTCTGATTATCTTTTAGTTTACTTTTGTCTTTAACATATGCAGCTTGCCCCTTCCTACCCAAACACTGTGAACACAACTCCGCTGGCCTATTAGAGGAGGAGGCATGATGGTCAAACGTCCTCTCCACTGAACCCCCCTCTAAGTTGGCCATACGTTCTTCCACCGATGGAAGCATTGTTTGCTCCTTGGAATCGGAAAGATGTCATCCCTTGACCCATTGTTCACCTTCACCATCTTGGGCTGTGGTGGATGGAGCAAACATGGAGTGGACGAACACAACGTACAGACAAAATGGCGAAGCGCGTGGCAAAGGAGGGACGATCGATCAAACGTCAAGTGTGAAAAGACAATGTGATGCGTGAGCGATCGTAACCTCAAGCAGCTGTAATAAAGAGGGTTAGCGCAAGCCACAACAGAACAAGCAAGACAGCAAAACACAAGCAATCTGCTAAAAAAACAGAAGATAGGCGAGTAAGAGCAAGAAAACCTGTCCTTTTGTGGTGGAAGGCCGTAGCTCAATGAGGAACAGGAAGTTTGCACCGGCTTTCTAAGTTGGAAGTAGGGAGGGTGTCTTGTTACGTTAGCTAGCTACACAAATAATTCCGCCTTCAGAGCTAACTAACTGCTGTAGAATACTACTGTCTGACATGGTACAGTATATGACGCCAAATGACCATTTAGATCGCCCAACAACAGGGAAGGGTCTAGGAAGCTGCTCCAAGAGTGAAATGAAGTCCTGTTTGGTGACACAGATATTTGGAGACAGATACAAGCTACAGATAGTAATTGTTTTGTGGAGAGTAACCCGAGCTACCACTGACTGAAGCGGAGTCTGCTGAGCAACTGGGCTGTACAGAATACGAGTTGTGAATGAATAAGGCTACCCCGCTAGAAACGCCATGTTCAACAGATTGTGCAGGTTGATTTATAGGAAGCTGTAGCCAGAAAGTGAGAAAGTTTTGTCAGACTTCAGAAGAATTTCTTGCAGTGAAACTAGCATCATCCTAGCCTCACAGCACAAGAGCTGCAGTTCTTCGTAATTGGAAGACAGTCCCCCGATGTTCCATTGCAAGACTGTTTCCACTGTGGATGAGGATTTTAATCGTCCATGTCTACGTCCTCTTCCTCTTCATCATACAGAGCTTCAAACGCATTTTGGAGTTGACTTTTTAAGCCTGTCTGGTGGAATTGGAATTTTCTTCTTCCCTGGAGGGGAAGAACCCAATGGTCTTGATGGCATTGATGGAGGCTTTACCCTGCACTCCACCAACGCCACTTTGCTGGAAGCCACTGTCAGGGCACCTCCCTTGGGAGGTAGTCTCGGCTTGGGAGTCATCTCAGGGCCAACTCCTTGCTGGGCAGCCCACACAGCTGCAGGCTCAGTGGATGCACTGGAAGTGCATCCTTTGGTGGGTTTAAGGCCCCCACCAACGGCCATTTTTTTGCAATGTTTTGAAGCCGCAAGACATTTCAGTGGTTCAAGACCACATGGGTCTGTCTGAACACTGGCTTCTACCTGAGGTGCTCTAAGCGACTTTTTGACCACTGTCGAGAAAAGGAGGGGGTTCCCTTCTGCTCCTGCACCAACTTTTTGGCTTGAAGAACGAAATCTTTTTTTCTGTTTTCATGCGCTGGATTTCGCTTTCTACTCGCCAAAACAAGGCAGTCTTTTGAAGAAGAAGGGTGGTCACCATCACAGTTCACGCATTTCACGGATTCACATCCACCATCATCATGAGCTGCTTTGCCGCAGGTGCACACACCTCTCCCAGGCATTTCTCCTGATGTGGCCAAACCGTTGACATCTGAAGCACCTCAGTGGGGATGGCACATACAGAGCTACTTTTACTGTTAAGTACCCCACCTTTATGGACTCTGCAAGAGCCCATTTAGCAAAGGTGAGAACAGAGGGTTGGTCGGAAAGTCGCTTTCCTGACCTCTACCACTCCTTGATCAGCCAACTCAGCCTTTATTTCTCCTTCAGATATTCCAAACAACTCTCGGCAACGGATGACACCTTTCAAGGAGTCTAGACTTTTGTGAGGGAATGCCTGGATCCGGTAATTCACAAGACTTTCTGATCTCAATAAGTTCTCCAAGTGGACTTTCGGTCAACCTGCATGAGCAGGGAACCATCCCTCAACCTCTTAACTGATTTCAGCTCTGTGCCTACAAGACCTTTTAGCCCCTTTGCAACAGCAAAGGGACTCAACTTGTAATAGGTCGTTCGCTATCTGCCGACTGGATTATCAGCCAAGAGGGCCAAGCACCTATACTCTTCTGGAGTTCTGTGCCTGTATCCGAGTCCGTGTCCCTGGAAGGGTCGGAACCCAGTTTTCTTCTCCTTCCTGTTTTTGTGTTTTTTTGAGGCCATGAAGGTTTTTAAATACTGGCAGAAGAGAGAACTGCCATGCTTGGGAAGGGACAATGGATGGCCATAGTATGGCGTCCGTGAGCGTGAGCCTGGTACCGTCCCGCATGAAAACCAGACAGTGCACCTTTGTGACTGAATTGGGATCAGCCATTCAGCCCCTCGCCAGGTAACTGTAGCTTGGGCTTCCCTGCTGCTTACGGTAGTGACTCAAGTATCAGAGAAAAAAAGACTGTGGAACAGAAGGCTTGAAGGGGAGATGAAGAGAGAAAAGATGTGTTAAGAAAGGCAGAAGATAGAACACGAAAAGGTGGGTTACTGACATGGGAAACGCTACCAGGGGCATCAGTTCCTACCACATAATGCTTAGGCCAATCAGCAACTTGGCTATACAGGCCTAGAAGTTTGACAACAACTAACCATCTAGTTGAGTATTGATGCTCCCGTCAGCAAAGCCTATGGGATCACTGGACCGCACAAGCCTTCCGACCACGGCAAGGTTGCAACTCCTGGAGGGAGGGTGAGGGGTGGCAGTGTAGAGAGGGGGAGTGCATGGATTATGAAACCTGCTGTTCATGTGCTGAAATCGCAAGACACCCTCTTTTCTTCTTCTTTTCCTGTAGAATGTATGGACAAATCCTTGTACTGAGGTACAGTTTGACACTAGATTCAGCATGGATTTATATTCTCTATCCTGCACACCAACTGCCTGCTCTGCACAGGCTGCTTCAAGGTTAGTTCTTAGTGCAAAAGTTTTCTTTTCTAGGGGAAGGGAAACAAACAAACAAACAAAAAAATATATATATATATATTTAAACTAACTTGAGGATGGTAAATGTCTTCATGAGGTCAGACACATGTCTGCCCAAGTCCTTGTCAAACATCAAATGGATGCAGTAAATCATTCACTGCATGGAAGCCTTTTAAATCAGGGCTAGCCCTGGCATCATCAAGGAAGCCACATGTACAATTCCTAAGGAAAGGTTATATTACAAAAATGTCCATTTCTGAAAAGGTATACTTACACTCGATCATATCTTCATGATTCTAGTATGAATAGACATTGGAGTCATACCACAGTATTTCCATGAAATTCTGGTAAATGCATGTCAACAGCATGGAGACCCTTATTTTAAGGGTGGATTCTTACAGAAATTTTCAAAATTCTACCACCCAGAAACTCAGAGTTCTTAAATAAATACTGTTTCAGCTGTGTGTTGCAATATGCTACATAACTACGAAAAGCCATGTCTCCACTTTTCCATTTAATGTGTTCATTTTTTGTTTAAAATGTGGTGTTCCTAGCTCATTCCAAAGCTGTTTTGATTGCCTAAAAAGGGTCTTTGGTGATTACCACATCTCTGAAAATTTTCGAATGACAGCTTATACTTGTTTTCTCTATAATGTACAGAGGAGGAGGAATGATCTTAAAAGCATATTTGGTAAATCCATACACTTTGGGTTTTTGCGTGCCAGTCAGAGTTCGGGGTTACCACAAAGGTCAAGTAGTAACACCACAGTTGCGACTAGAAATCCATACACTTTGGATTTTTGTGTACCGGTCAGAGTTCGGGACCACAAAGGTCAAGTGGTGAGTGGGATGAACTCCCAGCACACATCTAGAGGCAGACTCCCCTGACGGTTTTAAAAATAAGAGTCACCTCCCACCTCAGTCTTGACACTCTTGACAGTCTCGCTGCTGCGAAACTACAGGAGTAAGATTAAAACAAACACAAACTATCCTGTATGAATGTGAGAGTGCTTGGTTATGTAGGTAGTGGGTAGGGGGTGTGCTGGTAGGAGGGCCGCTGCGGCGGGGGGGTGCCAGGGGCCGTTACTAGGATGCCTGCTCGTCACTTCTTGTCCCCTCTGATCCAGTTAGTGGGCAGGGAGTGTTAAATGTGATCTGGAGCAAATGTTGTAATCTACTCATGCAACTTGAAGAGCTATTTCAAGCTTACATAGAAAAAGAAAAGAAAAAATTTTTTTTTTTTTTTTTTTAAAAGTCGGGCAGCCGGTTTATGGAAACCTTCTATTCTGTGGCAAAATAATCAGAGTGTTGATTGTGGCAACATATCAGAAGAAGAAGAAGAATAAAATTGCCCTGGCTCTGTGAAAAAAAAAAATTTTTTGAATGTGAAAAGGACTGTTTTATCCTGGAATCTGGGGTCAGTAAATTAGTTCACTGCCATATGTCAGCAAGGATAGCAGAATCATACATGGCTTGTGGAATTCATGTTTCTATGCCACTTGTAGAGCACAAGGATTTAGGAGTGAAAACGTCTAGCAGACGACAAGAAAATAAAGGGTTATATGGATCATGCTGTAATGAAAAGAAGCAGACACTGGATCTATCTCCTTCCATCATGCTGCAATTCATTAATCTAGATGACATAAACTAATAAAACACAAACCATTTGCATAACACATACTGATTAAAACAAACCACTTACATAACCCATTTTCTTCTCATGCATCCTCTTGTAGCAAGTGCTGTAATCGTTAGTCTCCAGCTGACCACAATTATTCTTTTTGTTCTTGGTTCTCCCTCAGAAAGCAACGTGTTTTGCATAATACCAATGTACAATCCAATTCATTCAACATGTCTATCAATTCAAGCACTGATGCATACATGACATGTGCACATACTGACCTCAATAAAGGAGAGAAGTCCAGAAAAGGAGACATCCATGCCTTTCACCACATAAGGCAGCTCCAAAAATTTCTTCCCTCTGAAAAATTTTTAATGCAACCTTTCAATTGTGATATTATGACTTAAAAAAAAAAGCGTGTGCACATTTCAACTGAAATTCGATACAAATTACACAGATATAATGAACTGACCTGTGAAGTTCCACTAGAATATCACTAACCTAAACGGTGACACAAGATCAAGCCAGAGAAAATGTGTGCACTTCACCATGTTCATGCAGACTTCCGAACGAAAAGAAAATTCAAGGACTTTCCACAACTTTGTTAGGACTTTAGTACAAAATCAAGGACTTTAATATAGAAAATATTGTTTTTCTGCTTACTATGATTGCTTCATACAGTCACTTCTGTATAATCCAGTTAACTCACTCCTACTGGCCAACATGAAATTCAACATTCCTCTGTATACTGGGCGTTTGTACACACCTTTCTAAAAATTATTTAAAAAAACAAAATTACACAATGACAAAAACACTTGAAATCTGGACACATGAATGTTTTGTGTGACTGAACAGGGTCAGTACAAAGTTTCAAAGATGTAGGATATACCATACTGTTTTTGTAGCTGGATGAAGAAGAGGTTATTTTTCATATTTTGTGAACTCAAGGTAGTTACACCGGCATTTAAGTGAAATTTTCTCTGTTGTTGAAAAAATGCCCATTTTCATAATAAACCACTTTGAGAAACCAGTAGAGTGTAAAATAATTGTTACTTGCCAGTTTCTTTACAAGCAAAAGAACTAAACAATAAATATGACAGAGTACTTTGTAATTTGTTGTTCAGCATTCTTATGAGACTGGGTAATTGTTTAGTATTGGGAAAAAAAAGTCATTACAGAAATAATGGCTACACACACTCTTAAAATTTTCACACATAACTGTGTACCTGTATAAACAAAGTATGTGTAATTTGAAAGCTCTTGCTTATTCAGTAGTCTGTCAGTCACAGGAGGAAGATAGGGTAGGGTATCTTTCATGAAGACGCTGGCTGGAAATATAAACAGGTGTGAACCTATGCTTCTCTCGAAAAAAAAGCTTTTTCTATACAGATCTCATTTAGAATGCTGGGAGTATGTATGCAATGACTGCTTGCAAGTTTCTACAGTTCCAAAAAGGAACAAACACCAATCATACACTGTTGGCCATGAGCTGGTCACTGCAGTGTTGACGAGCATCATGCGTGTGACGTAGTGTAGTGTTGGTGCCAGAGTCTGCATGATGAGTGGCCAGTGATGTATCCATCTAGTCGATTTCGTAAAAATAGAAGTTTTTGGACTTTTGCACCCTGAGTGTGGTTTTGCATTTTGAATGCGAGCTGGTACATGGTACACTGCAGCATCGCAAAAACACAACAAATTGGCAACAAGAGAAAACCAAGCAACTTTTGTGTTTTCAAGTCGGACTTCAAACCTGAAAAATGGAAAACGTAGGTCATGTGACGGCGTCAGAACCGTTTGATCGAAAGGGAGACCCATCGCAAGTATCTGTCCGACGGCAGCATTGGAAACGCGGGTTTGACTACTACTTGGTAGCAAGAGGAGACCTGCAGATGAACAGAAGAGTGCACTGTTTTTGCATTGTGCAGGGTTGGAAGTGCAGGACATTTTCAAGATGTTGACTGATGTGGGAACAACATACAGAGAAGCTAGTACGAAAACCGGATGACTATTTCAAGCAAGCATTGAATAGTGTGTATGAGAGACATGTGTTTCAACAAATGGTCCTCAGCAAGGTGAAACAATGATGCAGTTTGCAACAAGACTCAAGCAGCAAGCAAAACATTGCGATTTTGGCAACAGACTGGAGGAAAATGTGCGCAATCAAATGATTGACAAGTGCAGTGTCAGACGGATAAAGGCAAAATTTTAGAGAGAGGGGTTTTGACTCTGCCCCAGGCTGTAGACATGGCCAGAGCGCACGAGAGTACACTACAACAAGTGAAGGACATGGATCCAGGACAGGGTGCTACCAAAGGCAGTGATTTAGTATGCCGAGTGAAACGCAAGAACACTCACAAAAGCACATTCATGACACACAAATCCAAAATTCGTCTTAGTACTAGTAGTACGTGATCTTGCGAAAAGAAGTGCACAGATGTGGGAAAGGACACTTTGCAAAAGATCCAGCATGCCCAGTGAAAAAACAAGAGTGCAAAAAAGTGTAAAAAGAAGGGACATTTTGTGGTGTGTTGTAGACCACAGGTTAAATTTGTTCATAAGAGAAGACAGTGATGAAGATGAAAGTGAACTGTATGTTGATGCACAAGACAAGTTTGCATTTTTTGTCATGCCTTGTTGATGATGATCATGATGGGAACGTTGATGCTCATAATCATAATGATGATGTGCATGTTGTTGGTACTCACGATGATCGTGATGCGTATTTTGATGCAGATGATGATGATGATGTGTATTTTTTGATGCAGAGGATGATGATGATGATGTGTACTTTGATGTGCAAGATGCCGATGCATACCATGCACAAGCTGATGTTGACAATACTGATGTACAGTTGAATGAGAATGATTTTGCATTCAGTATTTCACACAGCACAAACCCTGAGTCTGTAAATCTTGAGTGTTGGTGGTGTCCCTTTGTCAGCTGTAATTGACTCTGGGGCAAGTATCAACATCTTGATCAGGAAACTTGGGAAATGTTGAAGAAGAAAGTCAAGCACACATAACAGAAAACACAAGGTAGAAAACTCTTTGCCTATGGTCATGACAAATCACTTTCTGTACTTGGTACTTTCCAAGCTGAGATGTTTGTGGGTGGATATGAAGAAAACACACATAGATGTGAGTTTGCTGTTATAAGTGGAAAAGGTGTTACACTACTTGGGAAGGAAAATGCAGAAAACTCTACGTACTAAGAGGAGGGCTACCAAAAGATGTTAATGCTTGTTCTGTGACAGCAAAGCCAGAAAACAAAGCTGAATATGCAGGCTTGTACAAAGGGCTAGGGAAACTGAAAAACAAACAGATCAAATTACATGTGAAGACAGACGTTAAACCAGTCATTCAGAAAGCAAGACGCATTCCATTCAGTCTGAGGCAAAAAGTTAAAAAAAAAAATCGCAGAGCTGGAAGCACTAGAGATAACTGAACGTGCCGATGGTCCAACTTCTTTCGTGAGTCCGATTGTGGTTGTTCCAAAACCAAATGGTGATGTCAGGCTCTGCACAGACATGCGACAAGCAAATGGTGCTATACAGGAGTGTTTTCCCATCCCAACAGTTGAAGAAATGCTTATAGAAATGAATGGGGCCAAAGTGTTTTCAAAACTAGACCTAAACATGGGCTTTCACCAGACTGAACTTGAAGTTTCTCACCTAATTACAACTTTCGCTACACATGTAGGGTTGTTCAGGTAGAAGAGACTAATGTTTGGAGTTAGCTCAGCACCTGAAATCTACGAATACACCATTCAGCAGGTACTGCAGGATTGCCCTGGTAGTAAGAACATGACAGATGACATTATCATCTATGCTGATTCTGTTGAAGAACAGGACAGAAGACTGGAAAAAGTGTTGAAAACACTGAAAGAAAATGGACTGATGTTGACCAAAGACAAGTGCATGTACAGAATGGATGAACTACAGTTCATGGGATTCCTGTTGTCTGAGAAAGGGATGGGACTGTCGTCCAAAAAAGTCAAAGCAGTGAAAGCCGCAGAGAGGCCAGAATCAGCATCTGAGGTCAGAAGCTTTCTTGGTCTGGTCATTTTCAATGTGCGGTTCATTCCAAACCTTGAAACAAAATCAGACCCTCTGAGAAAGCTGACAAGAAAGATATAACCCATTTCAGTGGGGGCAAGAGCAAGAGAAGGCATTTACAACACTGAAAGATGACTTGGCAAAAGCAACTGAACTGGCACATTTCGATCCAAAGGCACCAACAAGAATTGTGGCTGATGCAAGTCCAGTTGTCTTAGGTGCAGTCTTGATCCAGACACAGAATGGAGTAGATAAACCAATCTATTGTGCAAGCCACAGCCTCACTGATGTGGAGCGAAGACATTCACAAAATGAAAAAGAAGCGTTGGCATTGATCTGGTCTTGCGAAAGATTTCTCCAATACATTTTTGGCATAGATTTCATTCTGAAGCAGACCACAAGCCGCTCTAATTCATCTACTCAAAGAGATCAAAACCATCACTGCGAATTGAGCGTTGGGTATTGAGATTACAAAACTACCACTTTACAGTGAGATACAGACCGAGAACTCAAAATAGAGCAGACTCACTTTCACGCTTGGTGAAACAAAAGGAGCAAAATAAGGCACAGAGGGATGAAGCAGAAGATTACATCTACTTGTGGCCAAGAAGTTGTCCCAAATGCACTCACCCCACGTGAAATTGAGGAAGTAGGTGCAGTTGATAGTGAAATGATTCAGTTGAGAGAATGCATTCAAACAAGCAAATGGGAAAATTACACAAACCAGGAATACAAAACTGTAAAAGAGGAACTTTTGGGAGACTGGTTCTACGAGGAAGCAGAATTGTGATCCCACAAAAATTCAGACAAAAAGTGATTGACCTTGCACACAAAGGTCATCAAGGAATTGTGAAAACAAAAGAAAGACTCAGGACGAAAGGTCTAGTGGCCGGGAATTGATAGGGATACTGAGAAACGAATAAGATCGTCATGCTTGCCAAGTTGTGGGCCAACAATCAAGATAGGAACCAGCTGCTCGAAAGAAATTCCCTGATGGACCATGGGAAGACATAACGATTGACATTTGGGACCACTGTCAAGTGGCGAATCAATTCTGGTCACAGTCGATTATTACAGTCGGTATTTTGAGACCGCGATCCCCAGAGCAACACAGACAAAACACATAATCACAGCATTGGAAAATGTATTCACAACACATGGTCTACCTGTATCACTTACAACAGATAATGGCCCACAGTTTGTTTCAGATGAGTTTTCCAGTTCTTGAAAGAACGAGGAACTGAACATCATCACACAACTCTGTTGTGGCCACAAGCCAATGGTGAAATTGAGTGACAGAACAGAACAATCATGAAAGCCATTAGAACAGAGCAGGCAGAAAAGAAAGACTGGAAGAACTAAACACCTTTCTGTTGGCATACTGTACCACACACTCCAAACAACCAGTGTTAGCCCAGCAGAATTACTTTTCAGGGGGGAAACTGTGAACAAAACTTCCAGCAGTTAGCAAAGAAACAAAAGTTGAACAAGATGAAGCTGCCCGCAACAGAGACTGTCTGAAGAAAGATCTAGGAAAGCCATACACAGACTCATACAGACATGCAAAAGAAAGCAACATCACAGTTGGAGATGAAGTCCTCTTGGTAGTAGTAGAAAGAAACTCGTGGAGAGCGTGACAGCAGAGAGTCCTCAGAAGAGAAGCCCCCTTCAAGCAAGTGTTTCGGCCCTTATCTCTGACACTCTAGGGGGGTTGGGCCACACCCGGTTCATGACTCCGGATGTCCCTCTGCTGCCCCTTTTTTATTTCCCATCTTGGGACGAGCCATGGCTGGGATTCGAACCCATGCCCCTCTGGACATGCTCATTTTCCACTTAATGACTCGCGCACTAACCACTGAGCCTCTGGGACACCTGATATTTGTAGGAAAGTTAAGCCTTATGAAGTTCACTTTTGTTCCTCCTTGACCAGATCCAGCTTGAACACCTCTCTGCTGCTTCTGCCATTGCTTTCAGGGCTCTGTTTTTTTCCCTCCCTGCAACTGAGAGCTGTTTCATGAGGCTGTATGCAGAAGTTCCTACAAAAAAACCCCTAGCTCCAATTTCTGCAGTGAGGACTTTGACCTGATAGCCTTTTCTCCTAAGGCTGTTTGCCAGATCAGCATACTTTTCAGTCTTGTAGATTTGAGCTGCCTCCATTTTGTTCTCATATGGCACCGTGAGCTCGATCATGATCAGCTGCTTGGTTGACTGAGAGTGGACTACTATGTCTGGTCTCATGCCACTCTTGCTGATGATCTCTGGGTGACTCTTCCATTCCGGGAGGTCTGCAGTGCACTCCCAGTCGTCTGCCCCATCCAGCAGACTCTGCCTGCCGAGTGGTGGTACTGTTGTTTTGTGATGATTCGCTGCCTTCTGCCGTGAAAAATGTTGCGGGTGCTTTTGGAGTCCTGATTTTCCCTTTTGGGTGTTGGTTCTGGCCCAGACTACTTGTACAATCTATCTGAGCACTTGGTTGTGCCTTCATGTGTACCTTCCTTGAGCCAGGACAACCTTACATGAGCTTAGGACATGCTCCCACTGTTTGTTTTTCATGCAGAGGGGGCATGAAGGATCGTCTGTTTTTCCCCACTTCACCAGGTCTGCATTTGAGGGCAGAAGGTCATATGCAGATCTGAGAATGAAGCTGATCCTGAGAGGGGCCATGTGCCAAATGTCATTTCAAGTGAGACTTCTTTGGAGTGCATTCTCCCACGTTGTCCATCGCCTTGCTGGCTCTGCTGGACTGCTTTTTGGAGTCTTTTTTGGTCTTCTTCTTTTCTCATCTCCTGAATCATCATGTCTCTTTTGGCTTTTCCTTTGGCCTTTGACCACCATTCAGTTTTGGTCACCCCCAGTCCTTGTCTTTTGGTCTGTGTGTGTCCTGTTATTTCTCTGATCTTGAGACTTTCTTTTGCAGAATCATCACCTCTTGAACTTTCCATTTTCTGCCTGTCTTCAGCTGGGGCTTAATTGCTTCTACCACCTTGTCTACTGAGTCCTCCAGCATGCTTTGAAGTCTGATCTTCCCTGCTTTGCATTCCTCCAGGATGGATTTCAGTGGTAGTTTCAGCTTTGCTTGGCGACAGTACAGCGCTATGTCAGTCAGACAGGGTGGGACACCAAGCCATTTCCTTGTGAACTTGTTGATTTTGGATTCCATTGCCTCCACTATGCTGGTGCAGATGTCGTATATCATCAGAGGCCATAGGAGCTTTGGTATCAGCATGAACTGCAGACACCAGACCTTGTATTTGCCAGGGAGCCCACACTGGTCAATGGTCTCCAAGCCTTCTTCCGACATTTGTTTGGTTTCTTTGGCTCTTTGTGTGTCTTTCAGGGTATCATCATACCATCTTCCAAGGCTCTTGACTGGCTCTTCTGTAACTGTTGAAATGGTCTGGTTGGCAACACCGAAGACCACAGATCCGGCCACTTTTCCTTTCCTCAGTGAGAGACTTCGTGATTTCTTTGGCTTGAACTTCATTCTGGATGAGGCAATTATGTCATCCAGCCTCTCCAGCACATGACGTCTCGTCTTCTCTGGGTGAAATCACTGTAGTGTCATCCGTGAAGGCCTTGAGAGGGGGGCATCTTGTATCCATCGCCAAGGTCTGTTTGTCTTACGTTGCTTGTTGCTGCTTTCAAGATGACTTCCATTGCCAACACGAACAGTATTGGGAAATTGCACAGCCCATTGCAATGCCCACTTCCAAGTTGATCCAATCTGTTGTGAACTCCTTGGTAGAGAACCGCATTGAGAAGCCACTGAAATACTTCTTGAGCATGTCGCGGATGTTCTTTGGCACATGGTACATCTCAAGAGCCAACTGTATCACCTCATGGGGTACAGATCCATATGCGTTTGCCAGATCAAGCCACACTACGTCTAGGTCCCTCTTTTCTGTTTTTGCTCTTTGGATTATGTCCCAGATCATTGTGGCGTGTTCTACACAGCAGCCATGCCTGGGATGCCACTTTCTGGACTGACACACAACCAGTACTTGTTTTCCATGAGGTACTTGGTCAGCCTTGCTGCCATGACAGAGAAGAAGATCTCCCCTTCGATGTTCAGTAGTGATATTGGCCTGAACTGGCTGATGTCACTTGAGTTTTGCTCTTTGAGGATGTACACACCCTCTGCCGTCATCCTCTGGCCGCTGATCTTCTGGTTTCTCCAAGCTGATCACAGCAGCCTGTGGAGCCACTCCAACACCTTGGGACATTTCTTGTACAGCTGGTAAGGTATTCCGTTTGGCCCTGGTGATGATTTGGCTTTGCCTTTGTTGACCACCTTCTTGATTTCCGCCAACGTTGGAGGCTTGTCATTGAACTGTTCCTCAGGGTTGGTTGGTCACACCAGACCTTGAATGGCGAGTGGTGCTTTGTTCTGTGAGTCAGAGTATGATCTCCTCAGATGCTGCTCAAGAACTTCTTTGTCACACTTAGGGTCCCAGATATTGGCTGCTCAAACAGAGTTCTGGCAAACTGGAAGGGGTCTCTGAAGAAGCGCTCGTGTCTTCTTCTTTCTGCTCTTCTCTTCCTCGCAGATTCCGCTTTGCTGAGGGCGCTGTGTTTTGCTTTCAGGTCTTCCCAGAGTTCTTCCAAGTCTTGTTTTTTTCGGCTGGCAGTGGGGTCTTCATTTGTTTCTTGAGGTTTTTCTTTTGGACCCTGATCTTGTCCATCTCTTCTTGGCGTCTGGATTCTTTGGAGGTGTTTTCTCTCTGGGTAGTTTGGTCCACAGGCATCTCTACATGTGGCATAAACAATGTCCCCATATGTGGCTAGTTTGTGTTCCAGGGTGCTTTTCCTTATCAGTGCATCGAGTCTTTAAACGATTTTTGCATCCAGTTTCTCCAATCTTCAGTCTCGTTTGCTCGTGGCAGGTTGAGTTTCAGGTGCCTGGCATCGAGGGCCTCTGCAAATTTCCTCATCCAAACCAAGTGTGGATGTCCTTGGCACTGTGGTTTAAATCCTGGCCTTGGTCTTCCGACGTCTTAGCTGCTGATGCAGTGCGCTGCTGCTCATTCAGATGAGTCTTCACACATCCCATCTTTGTCCTGTGGATCTTCATGCCATGGGTGGTAGCGAAACACTTTCCACATACACATGGATATTCCATTTGGTCCATGTTCATAGTCCGTTTGGGATTTGCAGTCGTGATTGGTTGAGCACCGATGGATTCATCATTCTCTCCCCCTTTTGGTGAATCCTGGGAGCATCTTTTCCTTTTTGTTTTAGTAGCCACATGTTGAAGGCAAAGTGGGGAGCCAGCCCACAGAGCCCTTGGTTCTGGCCTTTCCCAGTGTCCTCCGGTCTTTCCCGGACGTCCTCAGGCCTATTCCTGGAAGTCAATGGTTTACCCATGCATCAGTAGAAAGAAACTCGTGGAGAGCGTGGCAGCAGAGAGTCCTCAGAAGAGAAGCCCCCTTCAAGCAAGTATTTCGGCCCTTATCTCCTGACACTCTAGGGGGGTTGGGCCACACCCGGTTCATGACTCCGGATGTCCCTCTGCTGCCCCTTTTTTTCCCCCATCTTGGGACGAGCCATGGCTGGGATTCGAACCCATGCCCCTCTGGACATGCTCATTTTCCACTTAATGAGTCGTGCACTAACCACCGAGCCTCTGGGACACCTGATATTTGTAGGAAAATTAAGCCTTATGAAGTTCACTTTTGTTCCTCCTTGACCAGATCCAGCTTGAACACCTCTGCTGCTTCTGCCATTGCTTTCAGGGCTCTGTTTTTTTCCCTCCCTGCAACTGAGAGCTGTTTCATGAGGCTGTATGCAGACGTTCCTACAAAACCCCTAGCTCCAGTTTCTTGCAAAAAAGGAAGCAAGACAAATTCTCAACTCCCTTTGAACCAGAGCCTTATAAAGTTGTTGAGAAAACAGGGCAACAGGTCACTGTCCAGTAAAAGACAGACGTACAGTGTAAGCACAATGTGTCCCACACTGAACAATACATCCGCAGAGAGATGATACAGCAATCGCACAAAACCAAACAGTTGACAAAGCAGACACTCAAGGCAAAATGACTGACACTAGTGACAGACAGGCAAAGACCTCAAATGACTCAATTTAAGAAGACTGTCAGATATTACAGAAATCAGAAAGTCTGACAGGGTCAGAAAACCACCGAGCAGATTTGAAGATTTCATTGTGGAATTGTTCAGGGTCTATCTACAAAGAATTAAAGTCTGTCATAAAACAAATGTTTACAGAAGAAGAAAAGAGGATGACAAAAGAAGGTTTATTTGCAATTGTAACAATGCATTGGAAATGGAGCAGTATCAGTAGTGATGCATATTTCATCTTTTATTTGCCGTTTGATTTATTTATTTATTTTTTTGCTGTCCCAACCTCTGCGCCACCTCAGAGGCAGTGCACCCACGCCGCTCATTCCGACACCCTGTCCACAGCCACGGCCCGGTCGGCCCCGCCGCAGCCCCGGCACCGGCAATCCACAGGCAGCAGTCAATGTCAAGTCGTCAAGAGGCAACCCACCGGAGGAGACACTGCACTGCCGCCGAGTCACTTCAGTGGTGTTCAGTGGCGCCTGTTTCTGATCTAACATACGCAGGACACCACCTACTAAGCCCCCTACTGACGACAATAATTGCTCAGTCGCGGAGCCGGCGCAAGTGAGCTCTCTCTCCGGAGAGCGCCACCACGTCCGTCCAACGACGTCCCCATGGACTCGCCGATACCGGTGACCCCGACGAAACCAAACCAAGGCCACAGACGTGGAGAGGACATCGAAACTGAGGTCACCATGAGAGCAGGGCATGAAGGGCCACAGAATTTGAGACTTTTTTTTATGCTGATCGATGAGAATGAGGATGATTATGATGATGCTACGGATTTTCCATTTCGGTCTGAGACTACATGACAGGGCTGTACTCTACGCTTCCTTCCATAATATATCCTGGCGTCAACCAGGCCCGAGAGATACAGACACCTGCAGTCAAGAAATTTGAGCAACACTCTCAGAAACGCATCCATTAAGTAGATGAAACTCGACTGTGTGGTCCCAGTCTTCCCAACTGAGTCCGCAGCAACTCAACTCTGGGTAGGAGCCGGTCGGGGCAGAAAAACCCACATGACTTCTGATGGGATTCGAAGCCACGACCTCCCAGCCGGGAGTCCGCGACGCTTACCACTTCGCCATGGCGGCTGGTTGCCGTTTGATTTATGTGTGTGCAATGGGTAGAAGAGAAGTTGTTTCATCAATCATTGTTATGAGAATGATGCATGCTTATTTGTTATTATTTGTGTTATGATATAATGTTTGACAACAGTGAGTTGCGGTAGAGTGAAAAAAAAATGTAGAAATGATAAGACTGTCAAGGACAACTTGGTTGTTGCTTCATACTTGTATTCTCAAACACAGAGTCATTTGAAAGATTTGTATTGAGGTAATTCAGACGGAAAATGATTTGTTTCATACATGCTTTTTTTAAACTAGAAAAAAGGTTACTTTAAGAATTTCAAGTTAGGTTAACTCAAAAGAAAAAAAACTAAATTTTGTGGTTAATTTAAAGATAAATGGTTAAAAGGTTTCAAGTTCGATTTTGGATAGTATCCAATAATAGTGGTTAGTTGTAAGTTTCAATTGAGTTTTATTCTGAAGGAAGAAAGGGAATGTAGTGTTGACGAGCATCATGTGTGTGACGTAGTGTAGTGTTGGTGCCAGAGTCTGATGATGAGCGGCCAGTGATGTATCCATCTAGTCGATTTCATAAAAATGTAAGTTTTTGGACTTTTGCACCCTGAGTGTGGTTTTGCATTTCGGATGCGAGTTGGTACGTGGTACACTGGCAGCACCGCAAACACTACAGTCACTGCAGTCCACTCCTGCCATGTTGACTATATAGTCCTCCTGGACAGCTTTCGGCTTCTGCTTCCTGCCTGTCCTTGTGTTGACCTCCCCCATTTTAGATGGATCCATTAAGGTGGTGATCAAGTCAGACAATCAACAGAATAATAATCTCAGTCTCAACAAACAACAGCGTCATGATCAAAATCTCAACTTTACTCCGTCTTCTTGTCAATAAAAAAAGAAAATTTGTCAAGTTCAGCAAGTTTGGTTACCATGACTCTGACTGACATTCGTTCTAAAAATATGCTAATGCATGATCCATATAGCGGATGTCAGAGAGAAGAGAGAAAGTGTTGTGTGCGGGACGTCCGCTACAGTGGACATCAGAGTGGAGTGAGTTAATCACAACAGATGGGGAAGGGCACACTTCTGGCTGGAACTGAATGAACTCTTATCTTTTTAACAATATGTGTCTTCGATTCTCTGTAAAATTTCGTGAATTTCTCACTAAACTATAAATTACATCATTAAAATCAATATAAACATTTCCAAGCACTTTTAACTCACTCAATGCCATGAGTTTTTCCCCTTGCTAATCCCTGAAAACCTGGGGTTTAAAGGGTAGGAAAAAAATTCTCACAATTATAGATGAGCAGACAGATACTTGAAATTTGGCGAGTGGATAAAATGCATATTAGTCTGTATGTGAACAAAAAATTAAAAGTAATTTATTTACCATTTTGGTGGTGAAAATGGTCTCAAATTTTCCTCTTTTCTTTCAGCACTTTTGCACCCATCAGAAATGTATACATTAAGTGTTCCTTAGCAGCTCAGAAATGTTCTACATCACATTCTAGCAGAGCTTGAGTCACTAAGACACAGAAGATACAATATTGAACCACAAGTAGGTGATGGAGAATGTGAAAATACAAAAAATGTATCTTTGCAGGATGAAAAACAACGACAAAGATTCACTGTGCACAAGTCAAAATGCTGGTGATGAATCGCTGGCATTATTCTTTTCTGGAGTGGAAAAGTTCATGGCAAGTGACATTGCATTCTGGGCACAGCTTCACACACAGTGGCAAACCATGGACTGCAAGATGTTTGTTGTAGAGAATAGACCCCTGAATAAAGTTCAAGGTCAGAAGATGAAAAAACAACTTCTTCCACCACTTCATGGTCTTCCTATTCAGGGGCATGTAGGCCATGAGCTGATCACTCATGCCTACTCCTGCCATGTAGTTTTGTGCTGCTGCTGGTTTCTGTCTCTCAGGGCAGTGCCATGTTGTGAAGCTCATCATGGTGGTTGGCAGCATCACTGTTGTCAGCATGTGGACATTTTTTTTGTCCTGCCACCTCAGCACAGCAACATGACCTGCAGCCATACACACAAAAATGATCATATAAGCTTTTCTTTTCTTTTTCTTATGTGTCTGTGTATCCCATTGTTTGTGATAAACATTCAAGTGTATGGATGCATTGTTTGGTGCTTTTTTACAAGCTATAAAGTAGAACCAACCTGGATTTTTTTTTAAGTAAAATACGAGCACCAAAATACATTAATTACCTAAATTACTTTACATTTAACAGTTTATTCTATATATATGCATAAATTATGGATTTTTGCACAATAAAATATCAGTAAAAATATGTCTGGAAACACAAACATACCCATGCACAGTTACAAAACATAGCCGTTCTCTCTAAAACACACACACACACACACACACACACACACACACACACACACACACACACACACACACATACATACAGACAGAGAGAGAGAGAGAGAGAGAGAGAAATGCTTAAATACTCAGTACATACAATCACTATCTCCATCTGTTTATCCCTCCCTTCTCCCCTCCCACCTCCTCCCTGCCCCTGCCCTTCCCCTCTCTCCCCCTAGTTGTAGACTATGAATGCAAAAAAAATATGCACACACTGAGTGTGTAAAACATACATGACACATTTACACATAGCACAATTATGTAGTAATAATTTCTCTTTACCCACCTGTGGAATGCATGGACAACTCAAAGACCTGCAAAGGCTGAGTATTGACTGGCCAGTCGTTCAATAAACTGGTGTGCCTGTGAACGGATGACTGAGAGGAAAAAAAAATCAAAATTATCAGTCCAATCGTCAGTGAAAACAGCCCCAAATTGTTGACTTCTTCTCCCATTTCAGCGTCAGTATCAGAATAAAACATTTGTTGAGGCCTGTGTGCTGGCACAGTTTGGTCTGCTTCTTCGCCACTATCAGCACCCACTTCAGTGTTGAATCCACGTCTGTCTCCTCACTGTAGGGGTCAGAATCCTCATCAGAAGAATCGCTGATGTCTTCTTCGACATCTGACCCTTCATTCTGGATCATTTCCAGTGTGTTTTCAATGCTAACTAACAATTCACCAGCCCTACTGGGTTGCACGCTTTGTCGCGATGCCACCTTTTCAATCATGGAGCAGAGCTGACCAACAATGCTCTTTGTTTTGTTGGCTAGCAAGTGAGCCATGCCACACATGCAGCGTAAGTGAATGGAAAGCTGGCAGGGTATAACTAAAGAATCATCTCCCTTCTTGACTGATATGTCACTTGGACAGCGTGAATTTTCAAAATCCGAATCCGCACAGGTGGACATTGGTAGTGAATGCTTCGTCATACGATGTCCGCATTTGCGGATATTGGTAGTGAGTGAGTTAAGCACTTGGGATATTTATAAGCACTAACATCCAAATTTCAAAGACTTTCAAAAAAATGTCCTTGAAAGGGAGTCCTCAATATTTAAGGACTCTCATGATTTTGTAAGAACCCAGCTTCAGTTGGCTGAGATTAGTTAAATGACCTTTGAATTACTCAGCATGATCCAGGTCGTCATAGCTAGCTTTCATGGCTGTAATATTGTACTGCAATTTTCTTTTGTGGATGCATTGGGTGGGTAATTACTCCATTTCAGGAGTGTAGTATATCATAGCGCTTTGATTTGTAAATGCATTGGGTGGATAATTACCTTTCCTGGAGTTTAAACATGTTACTGGTGTTTTGATATGTGACTCTTGGTAATGGGTGGGTTATTACTAGTGTTATATGAGGTACATCAGCGTGTGAACGAATTGTATGTGTTACACGATATACATGTACCTGCGCAGTACGTGTACTATGCAATTTTTGGCGTGTTTCATGAACTGCGCAAACTCGTTGCAGAATTCATGAACTCTGCAACGAGGTTGCGCAGTTCATGAAACACGCAAAAAATAGGATTGCCCAGTACATGAATTAGACACAGGGAGCGAACTCGGATGTAACCTCAATTCACAGATTGCGTATTTCATTAACTACGCAAACAAGCTCAGTCTGTATGTCCACACAAGAATGACAAATAGTAAAGGCAGAGCAGAGAAGGAAAAAATAGACCAATACATCATGAAGTCATCTGAATAGTTATCATTACTCACATAACTGTTTTTGATGCCAACTGACAGCAAAAAGTCTCTAAACGTCTTCAGTTGATTATCTGCATACGAAGAAGCATGGATGCTACTGCTAGTGATTCCGCTTGAGGCCTGTGGTCTGGCATGTGCCTATTTTAACTCCCTGGGAGTTAAAAATGGTACAGTCCGAATATGACCCCCCACTTCCCCTTTATTTATTGAGATTTTATAGTGTTCGATTTTTAGAGTGCTGAATTAAATTTGCTTTGAAAGGCATCACAATTCAAGTTTCAAAACATATTTCTCTCAATCATTCTACAATTTGAAAATGGAGCGGGGAGGCATGGGGGGTGGGTGGGGGGTGGGGGGGGGGTGGGGGGGGGTCATTCTGTGCGCATGGCTATTTTAACTCCCTGGGAGTTGAAATGGTACTGGCCGAAAAATCCCCCCCCCCCCCCTCCCCTCCCCTTATTCAGATTATTTAAGATTTTTCTTCCTGGGTGAAATTTGCATTGCAAGGCAATGGTAATACAACTTTCAAAACATATTTCTCTCACTCATTCTATAATTTTGAAAATGGGGAGCAGAGGGGACGGGGGTCATTCTGGGCACGTCGACCACATGCACATATACAAACACACTTATGCACACAAGCATGCACGAAGCACACACACACACACACACACACACACACACACACACACACACACATACACATGCGTGCGCACTCACATTTGCAGACTTTTTTTAGTGGTGTTCCACAGATTACATGATGGCTGAATACCCGTAATAAAAACAGGGTACTTGTATTGCTGTGAAGGTTTGTTATAATGGCAACATCAAACTTTGCTGTTGGCTGGGCTATAAGCAACATTATCTTATGTTACCAAACTTTGCTGCAAATTCAAATAAAATGGTTCAGAAGTGGTCAAGCTAGAAGGCCTAGAATCTTAGGTGCTGGCTGGTCATGTCACCCGCTGAAGTGCTAACTGGTCAGGTTAGACTGCCTTTGCTACAGCAAGCATTACAGAGATTTGACAAAAATCGACTGAAAAAGGACTGAACTATAAGGCCCAGTGCCCTGCAGAATGGGTGCTGGATGCCCAGGTCATCCACTAAAAGGACGCTAACTTTCAGATCACATTGGCATAGTCACACCACTTCTCAAAGCAAAACTGAATTGAATCAGTTGAGAAACAGCTGAGTTATATGGTCCGTTTTATGTTTAATACGCTCAGATACACACACATTTGCATTGTAATATTCTTCATCATGGTTGTTGCCGTGCTGGAATGAAAGGAGGGTAGTGACTTCGCATCTCCTAAGCCTTTTATCCTTCGTAAGATTTATATAAAAGACAGACATGGGGGGGGGGGGGGGGGGGGGGGGTATGGGACACACAGACAGAGATGAAGACAACCGGACAGATGGACAAATAGAGGGAGGGAGGGGGGGGGGGGGGGGGGCTGAACGGAGAAAGGGAGAGAGGGAAAGAGAGAGAGAGAGATAGGCAGACAGACAGACAGAGAGAGGGGGAGGGAGGGAGGGAGGGAAAGGGTGTGTATATGAATGTTTATTTCTCATATCGTGACTATCACATAAAACTGAATGTTTTGGGTGGGGGGAGTTAATCATTCTGGCATGGTTTGTTTTAACTCCTGAGGAGTTAAAATTGGCACGTGCTAATTCTTACTCCCGGGGAGTTAAAATGGATTGTTACACCAGTCTTCTTTCTTGCCAGTGAGAGGCCTTCGTAAAATCTCAAGAACTTTTTTTTTATAGTCATCAGACCACATGCCCTGAGCGGAATCACCAGCTGTAGCATCCATGCTTCTTTGGATACAGATAATCAACTGAAGACGTTTAGACTTTTTTGCTGTCAGTCGGCATCAAAAAAACAGATAACTATTCAGATGACTTCACGACATATTGGTCTATTTTTTCCTTCTCTGCTCTGCCTTTACTATTTGTCATTCTTGTGAGGACATACAGACTGAGCTTGTTTGCGTAGTTAATGAAATACGCAATCTGTGAATTGAGGTTACATCCGAGTTCGCTCCCTGTGTGTAATTCATGTACTGGGCAATGCTATTTTGCGTGTTTCATGAACTGCATAACCTCATTGCAGAGTTTGTGAATTCTACAATGAGGTTGCGCAGTTCATGAAAACACACCAAAAATTGCATAGTATACGTACTGCACAGGTACATGTATATCGCGTAACATATGTAATTACCACTTCAGGAGTGTAATCTATTACAACATTTTGGTTTGTTAATGGTATTGGATGGATAATTACAGGACTTCAGGTGAGTGGTGTTTCAGTAGTGGTTGATAAGTAAATATTGATACTGGGTAGGAAAACTACTTCTGTTCAGGAGTGTGATGTGTCACTGGTGTCTTACTACTGTTCAGGTGTGTGTTACTGGAGTTTGACTGTTTGGGATTGGGCAGGTAAGCACTGGAGTATAATGTGTCAGTGGTATTTAGCTGTGTGTATGTTTGGGATGAGACGGTATTTACTACGAGTTCAGAAGCACATTACTGATATTTTGCTGTGTTAATATATTGGGTAGTTAACAACAGATGCCAGGAATGCATCTGGAGTGTAAATACTAAACTTCAGGTACATAAAATGTTAATGGTTTTTTTATGTCAGTATACTGGATGGATAATTATTTGTCTTCAGGAGTGTGATATGTCACTGGTATTTTGGTGGACACACATCTGGTATCAGATGGGTAATGACCAAATAATCAGGAAGGTAATACTTTACTGGTGTTTTAGTATGTAAATGTACAGGAGAGATGTTTCTTGCTGAAACTTGATGAAATGCAGAAACATACTGTTTTGTGGTGCAGGACAAAGAAATGAAAATGGTTGAAATATTCACATGAATGTCTTATTCACTACTGTATAGCCTGCTGTCACACTGACTCATCATGTCATGTAGATCCACATGGATCACTTGTATCTGCTGTCACATTTACCACGTTACGTGTGTGCTATACTGATCACTTACCATATCTGCTGTCACCTCTACACATTGTGTTATGTGGATCTATATGGATCACTTACATATCTGCTGTCACATTTACACATCATGTATTGTGGATGTATATGAATCACTTCTCTTATCTGCAGTCACATTTACACATCATGTTAGGTGGATTTATATGGATCACTTATCATGTCTGCTTCACATTTACACACCATGTTATGTCGATCTATATGGATCACTTATGTATATCTGCTATCACATTCACGCATATTGTTATGTCTATTGTCATGTTTACACATCATGTTATGTGGATCTATACAGATCACTTATTATGTATGCTGTACCCCAGAAAAACCCAGTCATCAGTTGAATGGAAGATTTTCTGGTCTCCTATGTGGAGAACAGATAAGTTTGCAGTCTACAGTTGATACTAAACATGTTATAAACTGTCACTTTTCCTCACAAAATAAAAATGAAAAGTAATTATAAGCTGATGCTGCTTGTGGTAACCATTCAGTTAACATCTATGTTAAGAGATACACACAGCAAACATTATTTCATTTATATTTATAAATACCATACTTCAAAGCCAGCCTAACTCTTTCTTTATGAACACCGTAATAACATAAATTGCCCTAGTGCCCTTGACATGAAATATCCTGAGGTAGGAACAGTAAACAGTAAATAGTGCACAAAGAAAGTGACCTTTACTCCCACTGTGAAACAATTAAAAATATACACCTTCACCAATGCAGCTTGCAGTTCCCTTGCCAAGTGTAGAGATAAGTTAGTGTGAATCAATCCATAAAAACAACCTGAACTAAAGCATGCCTTCTTTGGTAATTAAAAAAGTACCATTCACATTCACAATGTAGCAGTGCAGATTCTAATATCAACAAAGAATACCATAAATTAAGCAAAAGCTCTCACTCACTTTTTAGCTAACTGTTCAATGTTGTAGCCAGGGCTTGGATCATTTGATAACTGAAAATAAATGGCAACTTGTAAGTAAAAGAAAAAAAAAAACATGCACAGATACGCATGAACATCTAATGTTGTTTCTGAAATCTATTGATGTGTGTTTAAATACAACACGATGAGGTTAAACTGAAACACATTGTGATCATTCCAGGCAAAATAGTTAAAAAAAAAAAAAAAAAAAAAAAAAGAAAAAAAAAACATACATAATATCTATAACTATTAACTAATAATAACTATTAATAAGATGTGCACAATTACACTCTGAAGTAAAACCATGATGAAAGTTAACAAACTAAATAAGATTTCATTTAAGCTGGGTCTGATGACTCATCAGTAATTTTCATTGCATCATCACACAAAATGTGTGATCATGCATATGAAAATATGACTAAGTCATCAACCTCAGTTTACTGTGAATAAAATTAGTTTGTTAGCTGATAGCTAATAATATACATAAACGGTCACAAACGGTAAAAAACAACACACACAAACGTAAACAAACATGCACATGCACACACACACACACAAATTCATACTGATACAAACTACCTTTGATGATGTTCAGAAGATTTATAACAGAAAAAAATAGAACCGAAGTATTTTTTTTCCTGTAAATCTTCTGAACATCCTAAAAAGACTGTTTGTATTGGTGAAACAGACAATGAGCATTCAAAAATATATATTTTTTTATTAAACACATATTGGTTTTCACTTTTTGTGACCTTTATGAATATGAATAATCAAATAACAAACTGGACAGCCATGCTGGCTTAACTGAAACAAGTTTCTCATTTTTACAGACCTGTCCACATGCCTAAGTTTTACATGCATACTGACCACAACATTTATTCATGTACATAACACTCATAAACATACATACAGCCAGAAACACATACACACACTCTTACACACAAACATACACTTTTGCACTGACCTTTAAAACACGAGCAAATCGATCAAGGCAGTTTCCAACAGCAATGTCTATAGTTTCTCCAAATATTCTGTAACATCTTTCAGCGTAGGCTATCACCTATGAAGTAAACAACCACATATAAAACATCACAGAAGGAAAAATAAACTTCCATTTTTTTTGCATATCAAATAGCGAACCATGTTTGAAAACTTAACTGCAACCTACACATTTATGTAGATGAAATCAATTAATTTGCATTTGCTGCTATAACAATTATGCTGGAATAACAAAGCCCATTTCAAGTTATTTAGAACAAGAGTGTCCAACACTGCACAGTATCATATTATTGAGTAAATACATTTATTACACAGGATGGAATTCTTGTATAACATAATCATTGCACAGGCTTGTATTATTGTGTAATATGATTATTGCACAAGACTATATTATGGTGTAATAGAATTATTACACAATATTGTATTTATTATTATTATGTAACATTATCATTGCTAAATATTGTAATACTGAGTAATACAAGTTTTTGCACAGGATTGTATTACTGTGTAATATATACTCATTGCAAAGGATCACATTATTGTTAACGATAATTGTACAAGATTATATTACTGTATAGTAGAATTATTGCAGAGTATTGTATTACTGGGTAATGTAATCATACCACAGGATTACTATATGTGCACTAGAATAACTGCACACTATTGTATTATTATGTACTAGAATTATTGTAAAGGATTGTACTGCTGTATATACTAATCATTGCACAGGATCATATTATTGCATAATTATTGCACAGTATTGTATTACCATGTGATATAATCATTGCACAATATTGTATTACTGCAGATATATAATCATTGGACAATATTGTAATTATGTGTGATACATTTACTGCAACGTTTTGCATATGATTCACATCAGTTGATCGCATAGTATTGTATCCTGTATATAATTACTGCAAAGTTTTTGTATCGATGTGTAACATCATTATTGCAGTCTTGTATTACTGTGTCATATTATTTTATCATCTCAGCTGATTTCTCCATGTCAAATGGAGACTCTCTTCCCCGGAGAGAACTTGTGTCCCAATCTTTGATGTCACCTTTGTCCTCCATTTCTCTGCCTTCTTTGGGTTCAGTCAGCCTACCATAGTGGCCTTTTGTCCGCAACATGGCAGGACAATTCCCCAGTCAGCCTGCCATAGTGGCCTTTTGTCTGCAACATGGCCAGGACAATTCCTCAGTCAGCCTGCCATAGTGGTCTTTTTGTCCACAACATGGCCAGGACAATTCCTCAGTCAGCCCCTGCCATAGTGGTCTTTTGTCCACAACATGGCCAGGACAATTCCCCAGTCAGCCTGCCATAGTGGCCTTTTTTGTCCGCAACATGGTCAGGACAATTCCTCAGTCAGCCTGCCATAGTGGCCTTTTGTCCACAACATGGCCAGGACAATTCCTCAGTCAGCCTGCCAAAGTGGCCTTTTGTACACATCATGGCCAGGACAATTCCTCAGTCAGCCTGCCATAGTGGCCTTTTGTCCACAACATGGCCAGGACAATTCCTCAGCCAGCCTGCCATAGTGGCCTTTTGTCCACAACATGGCAGGACAATTCCTCAGTGGCCAGGACAATTCCTCAGTCAGCCTGCCATAGTGGCCTTTTGCACACAACATGGCCAGGACAATTCCTCAGTCAGCCTGCCGTAGTGGCCTTTTTGTCCAGAACATGGCCAGGACAATTCCTCAGTCAGCCTGCCATAGTGGCCTTTTTGTCCACAACATGGCCAGGACAATTCCTCAATCAGCCTGCCAAAGTGGCCTTTTGTACACAACATGGCCAGGACAATTCCTGTGTCTGCCTGCCATAGTGGCCTTTTGTCCACACAGATTTCCTACAGACTCCCAAGAAGGAAATTCAAGAGAGTTTTCAAGGAGTGTTTTTGTTCTATTTCAAGGCTACAATACTTGCGTAAAAATTGAAAAAAAGAAATGGCAGTTTGATTTTTCTGTGTTAAGGTGATGATGAAAAAACTTACTTAAAAACTTTTTTTTTTTGTACAAAGAAAACAACAACAAAAAATTGTTTTTAAATAAGTTTTTTCATCAACCTTAACATAGAAAAATCAAACTGCCATTCTTTTTTCAGTTTTTATCAGAGTGAGTGTGCCAGTACACCACACATTAGAACATTAACAAACCCAGACTCTTTGTACTAAATGCCAAAACACTAAAATTGGCAAAAATATGTCCATTTGTAAGAGAACATACAGACTATGCATGGTGTGTAAGAGACTGGTCGGAGGAAAAAAAAAAAAAGTTTTAAAAAAAATTTACAAACATCGTCGTATACCTTAGTACCATGGGAGATAATTTGTAACTTCGTCAAAATTGATGATCCAGGCAAATCCAGGATCGCAACAATATAAAAAATTTGTTTTTAAATAATTTTTCATTAGCCTCAACGCAGAAAAATTAAACTGCCATTTTTTTTTTTTTTTTTTTTTTAATTTTTGGCTGTCCCAAACCTCTGCACCACCTCAGAGGCAGTGTACCCACGCTGCTCATTCCGACACCCCATCCACAGCCACAGCCCGGTCGGCTCCGCTGTAGCCCCAGCACCGGCAATCCACAGAGGGTAGTCAATGTCAAGTCATCAAGAGGCAACCCACCGAGGAGACACTGCACTGCTGCCGAGTCACTTCGGTGGTGTTCAGTGGCGCCTGTTCTAATCTAACATACGCAGGACACCACCTACTAAGCCCCCTACTGATGACAATAATTACTTAGTCACGGAGCCGGCGTGAGCGAGCTCTCCCTCTGGAGGGCGCCACCGCGTCCGTCCAACGACAGCCCCCATGGACTTGCCGATACCGGTGACCTTGACAGAACCAAACCAAGGCCACAGACGTGGAGAGGACATCGAAACTGAGGTCACCTTGAGAGCAGGGCATGAAGGGCCACAGAACTTGAGACATTTTTATGCTGATCGATGAGAATGAGAATGATTAAGATAATGCTACGGATTTCCATTTCGGTCTGAGACTACATGACCGGGCTGTACTCTATGCTTCCTTTCATAATATATCCCGGCGTCAACCAGGCCCGAGAGACACAGGCACCTGCAGTGTTGGTCAGGAAATTTGAGCAACACTCTCAGAAACCATCCATTAAGTGGATCAAGCTCAACAGTGTGGTCCCAGTCTTCCCAACTGAGTCTGCAGCAAAGTCAACTCTGGGTATGAGCAGGTCGGGGCAGAAAAACCCACGTGACTCTGATGGGATTTGAAGCCACGACCTCCCAGCCTGGTGTCCGCGACGCTAACCACTTCATGGCAGCTGGTGCCATTTCTTTTGTCACATTAAAAATTTTTAGAGCTGATGGCTTGATTTCAAAGGTTTTCAAGGAGGTTTGGTCAACAGAACACATTTTGCTGATTTTCAAAGTTTTTCAAGGTCTAGAAACTCGCAGTCAGAATTCAAGGACTTTCAAGGAGCGTACGAACCCTGCCACAACATGGCAAGACAATTCCTCTGTCAGCCTGCCATTGTGGCCTTTTTGTACATAATGTGGCCAGAACAATTTCTCTGTCAGCCTGTCATAGTGGCCTTTTGAACAGACTGTGGCCAGGAACAACCCCTTTGTTGGCCTGTCATAGTGACCTTTTGAACAGACTGTGGCCAGGAACAACCCCTTTGTTGGGCCTGTCATAGTGGCCTTTTGAACAGACTGTGGCCAGGAACAACAACCCCTTTGTTGGCCTGTCATAGTGGCCTTTTGAACAGACTGTGGCCAGGAACAACCCCTTTTGTTGGCCTGTCATAGTGGCCTTTTGAACAGACTGTGGCCAGCACAACCCCTTTGTTGGCCTGTCATAGTGGCCTTTTGAACAGACTGTGGCCAGGAACAGCTCCTCTGTTGGCCTGTCATAGTGGCCTTTTGAACAGACTGTGGCCGGGAACTATTCCTCTGTTGGCCTGGTTTTTTTCATGAGTGTTTTATGCATGTCTCATGGGGACCTCAGCTCATAGCCTTTTCCAAAAGACTACCCCTCACATCACCTTTTAGTTTATCACCTTTTCCAAAAGACTACCCCTCACATCACCTTTTAGTTTATCACCTTTTCCAAAAGACTACCCCTCACATCACCTTTTAGTTTATCACCTTTTCCCAAAAGACTACCCCTCACATCACCCTTTAGTTTATCACCTTTTCCAAAAGACTACCCCTCATATCATCTTTTAGTTTATCACCTTTTCCAAAAGACTACCCCTCACATCACCCTATACTTTATCACCGTATCCAAAAGACGGCCCCTCACATCACCCTTTAGTTTATCGCCTTATCCAAAAGACGACCCCTCACATCACCCTTTAGTATATCACCTTATCCAAAGACTACCCCTCACACCACCCTTTAGTTTATCACCTTATCCAAAGACTGCCCCTCACATCACATCACCTTTAGTTTATCACCTTATCCAAAAGACTACCCCTCACATCATCCTTTAATGTCAAATAAAGAAAGGGACAGAAAAACCCATCCTGAACCAGACTTGGACCAAGGACCTATTAGTCTCTCATGACCAAGGGGAGCGTTAACTACTAGACCACACCTGTCCAACGTTTAAAATCAACCTCCACCCACGTGGGGGCATATATGACTGTACTCACGCATGTTTGTGCATGCTGCATATGCGTAACACATTTGTGCATGTGATGACATGCAAAATTGTTTATACCAAAGTATCTGGTTCAATAAAGTAACTAGAAATACTGACATGGTCAGGTGATAGTTTAATTATTAAAATTCAGTGCAGAAATATCTGATATACTTCCTGAAAAAAATGCATGATCTGTTTGTCCACAAATATCATTTCATGGTATCATTACCTGTAACCAGGACACACACACACACACTCCCCCTTCAAAGAAAAAAAAAGGTGCCATGGGATTTGTTTGGAAAATTGTTATAATTCATTTTCATCTTTACTCACCTGCGCCCTGCAATTCTGAAGCTAATAAATCAATGGTCATACTGGAAACATAAAAGTGCACTTCCCCCTTTTTTTTTCATTTTGAGTGTTATATTTTTTTAATATGGCCATATTCATACTTTTTTTTAAATTTCAAGAGCAGATTATATCACATGCTAGTTCAAATGGAACAACTCACCTGTGTGTTGCCCCCACTGACATACAGCACTGTGGGGTTCTTGGCCCCAGTGATCAATCGGCCCATTTCAATATCTGAACATAGTCAAGGAATTTTCCTCTCTGAACATACACAGACAATACTGCCACTTTTGTCAAATGGAGAGGTGTTTCCATGTGCAAGTTTTGGTCTATGATGAACTCACCTGGCTACACATTTCTAGATTCCTCTTCAAACTGCCCTTGTGTTTGATGATAATCTCTCTTGTTTTGAGATCACATATCTTCTCTTTTTTATATTGGATATATAATTTTCATATATATATATATATCCACAGAGATTTTGGACTGTATTAATTTTTCATTCATGAGAACTGTGAGCATACCAGTTTCTTTGCACTTCATGAAACACTTCATTTTTGTTTGACAAAACATGGCTCAACAGATTATGTCATGGACTTGCTTTAACTTAAATCCAAATTTAATTTTCATGTTAAAAAAAAATTCAGAATATAGCCCAGATTTAACAGCCCTTGGCTGAGATATTGAAAAGCAGACATGTGGTCAATGGAGGCCTGGAAACAGATGCACTTCATACCAAGCCGTTAGAGATGTGGGATGGGACATTTGTTTTATATTGTATGATGAAATAATGCATGCATTCTAAAGCTCATCATTCAAAATTGAGAGAAAGAGAGTGTGTGTTAGTGAAAGGAGAAAACAACTGCAAGAGCATGTGAGAGATCAACTTCTTGTACCATGATGACCATTTTATAACTAGGCTACCTTTGACAAAATAACTGGTAAGGTAAGAATCCACTGCTTCTGCAAAGGGCATTACATGATGATGTATGAAAATGTTGCAATGAAGTGTTTTTTCTAATTATGTTTATGCATTTGGTTTTTGTAAATCTGTGATTGAAAAGAGAAAAACCTTCACTGAAAGGGGAAAAAAGGCGTGGGAAAAGAAAGAATCTTTTTAACTTTTCTTCCTGTGGTTTACTAATAAATCAGGAAACCCCATATCCCCCAAAAAGAAAATGAAACACCCGAAGGTGCTGGGGAAGACCCAGAGAAGCACTGTCTTCACCTGTCTTTGGAGCAGTCCTGTACCACTCTTGGAGGCCTGCACTGTGTTGACGATGGGTACAGGTTTAATAATAAATCAGGAAACCCCATATCCCCCAACTCTAACTCGCTGAAGCCAGCACACATCTTCGAAGGATGGTCAGGGAGTCCAGCATCTTGAATATGCCCAAGAATGCCACGAACATGGGCAAGACGTGTATTCCAGGAAGCACTTGCAGCAAGGATAATATGAAAGAAATGAAGACCAGAAAAATGGAAAGATTTTTAACTTTCTCAACATTCTGACAAAATATCACCTTGTTTTTAATAATCCATAATAATTACAGCATAGTCATATAAGGCCTTTAAACTCACAGGAAACAAAGAAGTGTGGGAGAAGGGTGGGAGAGGGGTAGAGTAAGGAAATCTTTGTCCTCTCATCCACTTTCACCAGTATAAGTTGGGAGAGGGGTAGAGAAAGGAAATCTTTGTCCTCTCTGCCACTTTCACCAGTATAAGTTGGGAGAGGGGAAGAGAAAGGAAATCTTTGCCCTCTCTGCCACTTTAACCCATTTAAGTTGGGAGAGGGTTAGAGAAGGGAAATCTTGTCCTCTCTGCCACTTTCACCAGTATAAGTATAAAAGTTAGTGTCAAGTTTGGTTCAATGTAAGATAAGATAATGTTGCTTATAGCCCAGCCGACCGCAAAGGGCCATATCAGGGCTGTCACCACTTTAAAATCAACTCACAGGTCATTCATCATCCACAATTCTTTAAAAGACATCGTCTAAAATCTCATCCAAAACTTTGTTAAAAATCTTTCCACTGTAAAATCTCAGAACATGAAATTAAGGAAATATATTACAACTATGAAAACTCTTCACTGGCTGCATAAGGGAACCATGGCAATCCCCGTTAAAGGCAGATATATTTGTATTGCCTGCTCTGAGGCCTTTCGTCCGCTGGGTTGGAACTTTTCAGGGAGACACGGCTGGGTGTATCTGTGCTCCTGGCGTTAAATAGAGACACACCACAGTCCATAATACTGTGGTGTTCTCACCACCAAGGGTGCAAAAAAGAATACAATAGCACCCCCGATTGCGATGGTTCCCTTATGCAGCCAGTGAAGAGTTTTCATAGTTGTAATATATTTCCTTAATTTCATGTTCCCAGTTTCTACATCTTCAACCTCCTGCTCTCCCCCCCCCTCCTTAAGTCCAAAGTTTTGCCAAGTCATTACTATGAAGACAATTTAGTTGTCAACCTGCGCTTGTTTTCCCCCCACTATTAGATTGTTCGCCTTTGTATTTGTCTGACTTGATTCAAGTTTAAAAGGCTATGCCAGTCTTGAATAAAAGTTACTCTGTGTTAGGTTTCCTTATGGAAGCAAAAACTACCCCACTTGTTTACTGTTTATTGTTTACTGTTCCCTGCCTCATTTCATTTCCAATTTCGTTTTGATTAAATCGAGGTTATTTGTATTTGCTTCTGTCTGTCTTTGTGTTTTTGTCTTTTGATCCCTGATATGGCCCATTTAGTCTGTCTGGAAACCATCATCCACAACGCCTTTATCAATAAACACAGCATGTGATCGCTATCTTTTTTGACCTAGAGAAAGCATAGGACACCATGTGGAAATCAGGAATCCCTTGCATCCATGGGTAGATCCTCAAGCGTGGGCTCAAAGATTGCCCCCTACATTTTATACTGTTCGCATAATATCTGTTGTTTGTCAGCAACTTTTTTTCCTCCCCATACTTTCGTTTGGTTTCCTTTACTACTCTTCACTGGCTGCTTCGGGGGTACTATTGTATTCTTTTTTGCACCCTTGGTGGTGAGAACACCACGGTATTATGGACTGTGGTGTGTCTCTATTTAACACCAGGAGCGCAGATACAACCAGCCGTGTCTCCCTGATGAGTTCTGACCCAGCGGATGAAAGGCCTCAGAGCAGGCAATACAAATATATCTGCCTTTAAAGGGGATTGCCATGGTTCCCTTATGCAGCCAGTGAAGAGTTTTCATAGTTGTAATATAGTTCCTTAATTTCATGTTCCCAGTTTCTACATCTTCAACCTCCTGCTCCCCCCCCTCCCCCCCCCCCTTAATTCCAACATTTTGCCAAGTCATTACTATGAAGACAATTTAGTTGTCGGCCTGCACTTGTTTCCCCCCACTATTAGATTGTTCGTCTTTGTATTTGTCTGACTTTATTCAAGTTTAAAAGGCTATGCCAGTCTTGAATAAAAGTTACTCTGTGTTAGGTTTCCTTATGGGAGCAAAAACTACCCCACTTGTTTACTGTTCAATACTGTGATAAACTGTGCTAAAACCTGTATTCCAATGTCTTCCGACAAACCCCAACTGCCCAAAACACCCTGGTTTAATTCTGATTGCCAACAAATCTCAAAAGTATGCAAATGGGCTCAGCGTTGGGTATACCAAAGACCTTCTGGTCCAAACGCTCGAGCCCATCAGAAACTCCGTGCCAAATCGAGATACACTTTCAAAATCAGTAAACGTCAGTCTGAAGAAACTTCTGCTCTGGGCTGACATCTAAAACTTCAAAGAAAAAAGTTTTGAAAATAATCAGAAAAATCAAAGGGAAGAACACCAACCCCTCCATTCATCACCTGAAACTTGCCGATGTTCTGATAAGTGACATACAAGCCGTTACCAATCTGCTGGCCTCCACCATCCAACAGAACTCCTCATCTTCAAATAAATCTGCAGCCTTTTTAAGAAACAAACAAATCAGAGAGAAATCTTCATACAATTTCACATCAGACAACTCTGAAGCTTACAATCTTTCTTTTTCGATCATTGAACTAAAATCAGCTTTGCAAACCTGTAATGATTCTGCCCCTGGTCTGGATGACATTCATTATGATGTTTTGAAACATCTTCCAGAAAGCTGTCTCCAGACCCTTCTTAAAGTCTATAACCATATCTGGACCACAGGGTGCTTCCACCCTCCTGGTGGAAAGCCCTGATCATTCCAATCTCAAAGCCTGGAAAGGACCTTACCAACCCATCAAATTATCGCCCAGTAGCTCTGACCAGCTGCCTCTGTAACCTGATGGAAAAGATGGTCAACTCCCGTCTGATGTGGAAGCTGGAAACTGATGGCCTTTTGTCCAGTGAACAGTGCGGGTTCCAGAAGTACCACTCGACAGTTGACCATTTAGTCTGTCTAGAAACCATCATCCACAACGCCTTTATCAATAAACAGCATGTGATCGCTATCTTTTTTGACCTAGAGAAAGCATATGACACCATGTGGAAATCAGGAATCCTTATGGATCTGCACAGGCTTGGTTTTCGTGGTCATCTGCTTCTGTTTATTCAAAACTTTCTGGCTGATTGACAGTTCCAGGTGTGTGTTGGCACCACACTCTCTGACATCCATGGGCAGGAGTTGGGTGTACCTCAGGGGAGCATCCTTTCTCCTGCCCTTTTCAGCATCAAAATCAACGACATTGTGAAATCAGTAAGCCAGGGCTCTGAGTCCCCTCTGTTCACTGACGACTTTGCACTATACGCAGTTGGAGCTTCTTGCGCAAGCATATAGCGTCGACTCCAACTTTGTGTCAACAGGATCCAACAGTGGGCCGAGGAAAACAGGTTTACCTTCTCAAGTACCAAAACTCAGTTAATCCATTTCCACAATTTTCGTCAATTCTTTGCTGATCCTGAAATTCGTCTGGACAAGTCCACCACTCCAGCTGTAAAAGAAGCCAAATTCTGGGGGTTATATTTGATCAAAAACTCAACTTTCTCAGCCACATTAAAAATCTAAAAAACCTCTTGCCAGAAAGCTCTGAATGTTCTGCGGGTTGTAGCACACACTGACTGGGGCGCTGATAAGAAAACTTTGCTGCACCTCAACAGAGCCTTGGTCCATTCCAAACTGGACTATGGTTGTGCTGTGTACGGCTCTGCAAGCCCGTCTTACCTCAAACTCTTGGACCCTATCCACCATCAAGGGCTTCATCTCTGTCTTGGGAGCATTCTGCACCACCCCTGTGTACAGCCTGCACACAGAGGCAGGTGAACCCTCACTGTCCAACCGCAGAATGAAACTATCTTTGAATTACTATATCAGACTGTTCTCGGAACCGGAAAACCCTGCCTATGACTGTGTCTTTGACCCTCAGTTCCAAAGTAAATTCGAAAACAACCCTAACTGTATTCCGCCATTTGGTCTTCGTATGCAGCCTCATGCGCAGCAGAATGCAGGTCTAGACCTAGGAGTTGTGTCCAATTTTTTCTGGAGTTGTGTCCGATTTTTCCAAGTTTCCAGATGAGACTCTGTGGACCTTTTTCACACCTGATATTGGTTCTGATCTTGCAGCTTTTCCCCCAAAGAGTCTACCAGCTCTCTGGCATACAAGGCATTGTATGCTGACCTCTGTTCAAAATTCACATCCTATCAGATGATAAGATAATGTTGCTTATAGCCCAGCTGACCGCAAAGGGCTATATCAGGGCTGTCACCATGTTAAAATCAACCCACAAGTCTTTCATTCACACAATTCTTTAAAATACATTGTCTAAAAACTCATCGAAAAGTTTGTTAAAAAAAACTTTCACTGTAAAACCTCAGATCCAATGAAAAATGTTAATCTCTTTCAAGAACTCAAAGATCGCATCAGGAGGAACATCTCTGAACAAGGTTTTCATGGAATCTGCTGTTAAATGTTTGTATCTCACATAATGCAAGTCCCAACATTCTAAAAGAACATGTTTCATTGTGAGTGGCACATGACATGGAATGCACCACGGAGCTTCTTCACTCTTTAAAAGGTTGAATGGGTAAAATATGAATGGGCGGTGTGCAGCCGGCACAGAACTGTTTCTTCTTTACGACCCACCAGACATAGATGAGAGGAACTCCTTAAGGTTTGGAGGGATCTGAAAGAGTTTGTTATCCATCTGTGTATTTCAATCCTCCTGCCAGAGGTCTCTGATATAATCGTTAATTTTGGGTTTCAGGTCTGAGCAGGGGATAGATGTGTTTGAAAGTTTCTCCACAACTGGCACAGAGTGGTGGACTGTCACACACACCCTGGTGGACTGGCTGGCAGCAGGTACCACATACCTCTTCTTCCGTACATCTATCCCTCACATGGCCAAACCTCTGGCACTTGAAACAGCGCAGAGGGGACGGGATGTACAGACACTGAGACTCTCAGGTAGCCCACCGTGATCGACTCCGGGAGAGAAGTAGAGCAGAAGGTCAAGAAGAGGGTGTCAGTTGGAACTCTGTCATTGCCTTTGCGCACAAATACACGATGACGTGGGTCACTCCTTGCAATGCAAGTTCCGACTTGATTTCTGCCTCCGACACTCCTCTCAGATCTCTGCACCAGATTACTCCCTTCGAAGAGTTGAGAGTTTTGTGTGGAGATACCCTGATCCGTCGATCAACCAACGTCGTCGATTTCAATAGCATTTCTGAGTGCAGCTCGGAAGAGCACTCAACCAGAAGTGACCCGTTCCTTAACCTTTTGACACTCTTTGGTTTGCCGCTGAGGCCATTGATTCCTTTCGCAATCGCAAAAGGACTCAGGCCCGACAGAGGTCTATCTTCATCCGCCCCCTCAACAATCAGCCAGCTGGGCCAGAAGCCTGAAAGGTTTCTTGTCTCATGTTCTGAATCTGTGTCTGTATCCGTTTCTGAATCCTGTATCCGTTTCTGAATCCTGCCTGCCTGTGTCTTTTTTCAGTTTTTGGTGCCATGTTGTATTCATTAAATTCATCTCTCTCGATTCCCACCCACCAATGAGACCCAACAAGGGGGATGCCCATTTGATACAGAATTCCAGTATATCAGGGCACCAGGATTTCAAAAGAGATATACACAGGCCTGAAAGCGTCCCTGCCACAGAAGCTCCCAAACCCGTTTGACCCCGAGCCGCCGCCTGCTAGCCAAAGCTCAGGCATGCACGCGACCAGCCGCTTGATCGAAGTGGCCACTTCGACCACCTGTCTAGAGGAATTCTAGGCCAAATAGGTGCGCTGACTTGATGCACTGCAGTCACATCAGCCATCTCAACCTGCAGGATGCTATTCCCCTATCACAGGACGCACCGCACGGCAAACATGGTGGGCCTCAAGAAGACCACAAAGAAAAAAAAGAGTGTGGGAAAGAAGACTTGAAGGAGAGATGAAGACAGAAAAGAGCCCAAATAAGAAGGCAGAAGATAGAATAGGAAAAGGTGGGTTACTATTTGTCTGGGCCCTCACTCTTAACCTTTCTGACATGGGAGACCCTACCAGGGGCATCAATTCCTACCACATAATGCTTAAGCCAGTCAGCAACTTGGCTTTACAGGTCTAGAAGCGTTCACAACAACTAAGCATCTAATCGAGTATTGATGCCCCCGTCAGCAAAGCCTAAGGGACCACTGGACTGCGCAAGCCCTCCGACCATGGCAAGGTTGCACCCCCGGAGGGATCCTATCAAATCAAAAAATTTCACTGATGGTTCCAAGTCTGAAGATGGAGTGGCATGTGCAGCCTATTGCCCTGGTGCTCCTTCTCAAATACTGTTAGAACATATTCCTTCAGATGCTTCTGCTTACTCTGCTGATTTTACAGCTCTGGTTCTGGCACTGAGGATAATCTCACAACCGAAGAAGAGGGGGACTTTCTGGTTCTGTCAGATTCACTGTCAGCTTTGGAGGCCATAGCTGGCTGCAACTTTCAGCATCCAGAACTTTTACACTTCTTTGAACATTTTACCAAGTTGAAAGTGGAGGGTTACAACAATATTCCGGCTTGGGTTCCTGGTCATGTTGGCATTGGAAGGAATGAAATGGTTGATCGTTTGGCCAAGAATGCCACAACAGAAAATTGTCCAAACATATATATCCCTGCTCAGATCTGAAACCCAAAATAAATGATTATGTCAGAGACCTCTGGCAGGAGGATTGGAATACACAGATGGATAACAAACTCTTTCAGATCTGTCCAAACCTTAAGGAGTTCCTTAACATTATGTGAAAGGAGAGCCTGACCGAATTATCACAGAGGCTGCTGACTGTTGGACACATGCCAAGCGGAGGGCTGGACAGACAGTCTCTCTCACACACAAACACACAGACCAGTCTGCAAGCTACTGTTGCTGGCTTGGGGCCAACTTGCAGTGAATGAATTGAAAGCCCTGTGAGAGAGACATTATAGGGAGAGAGACATTATACTAGCGACTAACAGCTATGAGATAATGAACTACAAGCCCAGCTGGCTTGCCATGAAGGTTGAAAGGGGCATGGCTGACTGACACATGTCAGAGATGTGCTGCAGAGATGAGTTTGAGTAACCAGCTGGACTCATTCGCCCTAGCAGCATTGCTTCCCAGGTTCTAGAGACCAACAGGCAAGTGAATGACTTTGTTTTCATAAAAAAAATATAGCTTTCAACAGTGAGAGTGAAAGGGATGTGCATGCATGTGTGTGTGCGCACGCACGCGCATGTGTGTGTATGTGTGCTCTGTGTGTGTGTGCTCTTTCCCTTTTTTCTTTCTTTCATGTGTGTGCAAGTGGGGCATAAGAAAGTGTGTGTGTGTGTGTGTGTGTGTGTGTGTGTGTGTGTGTGTGTGTGTGTATGTGTGCTCTGTGTGTGTGCTCTTCCCTTTTTCTTTCTTTCATGTGTGTGCAAGTGGGGCATAAGAAAGTGTGTGTGTGTGTGTGTGTGTGTGTGTGTGTGTGTGTGTGTGTGTGTGTGTGTGTGTGTGTGTTCCCTTCTCTTTTTCTTTCTTTCATGTGAGTGCCAGTGGGGTGTAAGCAGTTTGTTATGTGTGTGTGTGTGTGTGTGTGTGTGTGTGTGTGTGTGTGTGTATGTGAGATTTCTTTTCTGCATCACCTCATTAGTCATATCACAAACTGTTCCTCTGAATGTTGTTTCAGAAGTGCTGGTGAACAAGGATGATTTTCAACCTGTGTGGACTACTTCTAGCTCTTCTTCTGCCATTGGGGTATGTTGATTTATAGTTGCTTTTTTCCCATTTTTCTGTTGATATTATATACTTTTTGGTCTTTATTTTGTGAGTGGAGTACTTTTCCTCCTTCGTTCAGAGTTTGATGGCATGCTTTCTTCTTTTTTATGTTGAGACTAAAGATAGCATTCCATTTTTTTATTTGCATTTCTTTTGCTCTTGAAATTACCAAAAATTTGAAATTGTTGTTTTTCTAACCAAAACAAAAGTACAGTTTTTTTTTTCCTCCATTTCCCCAAAAACAGCATGAGAATTGGTCGTTTAGTTCCAGAGATATCAGCATTTCACACAAGACAGGAATTTGTCCCCTCAGTTATAAATGTACGCCATAAACGAAAATCCATCCAACTTTTGTGACAAAAGATATTCTTGTGAATTCCAATAAATGTCGGAGTCTAACTGTGTAAGGACACTTCCAAACCTGCCAAATCGCCATACTGAATCAAGCTCAGAGCACAGATGGGTAAAAACAAATAACAGAAACTTATCCACAGAAGATGGAGCCGGAAACGACAATTAATGAGCATCCACATTAGAACATTCCATCTGAAAAAAGAGTTTCTTGATAACCAGAATGTTTTCCGGATAAAAGCTTAAAATGAAGGCACCCATAATGAACGAAACAGGAGTTGAATAGAGTGACATTCATGAATTCACGATAATGCCCCACATTTTTACATAGTCAAGGAACGAAACTGGAATCTTCAGTCAGTATTGGTTTCCTTGAAAAAGGAGAAATGAAGCCAAGTCTTCTGAGAAGCGGGGACAGGAGAATCAAAACTGTACCCAGAAAGGGTACTAGCGATATGTGACCACTGTGCAAGAGTGAGCTATGAAAAAATTTCGTCATCATCAAAATAACCATCAAAATCTTCATCAGAACGATCAAAATCCTCTCGCTCATCTGACTCCCGTTCACACACATCACTACTAAGCATACCTCCAAACTGGTTTGAAAACAACCTGTCCTCCTTGATCACGTTACTCGGGGATTGCCCACTTGCACCAGTAAACCCCCCTTGGGGCAATACCAGTCAGGTGCCACTCACATGGGTGCTCTTTCTCTGAGACTGCATGGAGGAAAAGAAGACAGCCGCTTTCCCATAACTGCTAGCCCAGAGGTAGGAGTAGAATGGCGTGCTGAGGGAGACATGCTGGCCTCTCTATGCCACACCCTGGACCATGACTGAAGTGGTAGAGCCGAGAGTGTTGGTCACCTCCCTTGCCAAACCTGGCTGACCATCACACTGACGAGAAAACACTGAGCACCATGTTGAAGATGGCCAACACTTGCACAAGCTGCAAGGAGCGAATGGAAATCAGCCACTGCAGAAGACACAGGTTCCATTTGGTCCAGTGATGAAATCGCTTGTCAATGGGAATGACAACTCTGAAGACTAAGGGAGAAGAAAGGCTGGTCTTGTGTTGCGCCAAAGAGTCTTGCAAAGTAGACTGAAGACAGGAGGCATGGCTAGTAAGTTCTATCCAATTTTCTGACTGGGAAGCCATAGACTGGTCAAGAGAAATACGGCCAACTTAGGGGGGCTTTTCTGCTGATTCATGTTCAAGTGCTTGAACTGGGAGAGAAATGTGTCCACGATGTGGAAAAGGAGAAAACTGATTTGTATTCGAGTGAAATGAGTAAGTTTGTGTCACTCAAGGAAGACCACTTATGTATGCCTGTAGGTTGAGTAGCATGAGCCTCTGCTCTCCACATAATTTTTTTTTTTTGGGGGGGGAAGATTCCTGATGTTCAATGTAGTAGGAGAAAAAGCATTTGTTTCGTCAGGTAAGTATGAAGAAATGGACTTTCCAAAGGGAAAGGAAGCAGTTTATGCCTCAAAGTTTTCCATAATTCCCATAAACCTCCCTCTCTAGATAAGTCACAAAAGGATGAACTAAACTGCCAGGAATTTCCAAAGTCCTAAAGCAGGATTCCTTCTGCTAACAAGCAGCTCCCAAAAAACATCAGAAAAACAGGGTGCTCAAAGAAGATTAAACAGCCGGACAAAGTCCTAGCCTAAGAATTCAATGACAAAACTTTTATATTTCTATTCAGCATTTAACAAAGAAAAATCTTCAAATCACATCAAGGTTTTGACAGGGAATCTGCAAGTCCTTGTAAGGTTGAAGACTGATTTGATTTCCACACCAAAAAAGTTTACTTTGCTCTCCTTTAAAAGCCACACAACACATTATTGCAGCTCCCCATACACCATGCTTATATTTTACCCGCAGCATGGCGCCAAGTCACATGCCTGGTCCACTTGGGCAGCTGGTGGTACAGAAGCGGGTGGGATGGGGGTGGATGAAAGGAGAGAGAAGGGGACCTGGTACTCACACATTATGGTGGGCAGGGCTGGAAAAAGCACAGTCCCAGTATAAATTACATTTCTTCCTCTTTTTGTTCTTTGTTCAAAGATCAGAGGGGAGGGGAGATCAGGATTTGCTGACCAAAAACATGTTTTGTTGTTGTGATAAATGATTTAGACAATTTGGAAAATAAAAAATAAAAAATAAAAAATAAAGCGGAAATTTCTGATTAAAAAAATTCTACAGGCTACTCCCCACAAAACCACAGATTTTCCGGGACTAGCCTGACAGGAAGTAGGTGACAGCAGAAGAATACAGGAACTGAGCCCTCATGCAGCTCACACACAACTGTGCCAGGGTTGAGAGTCACCAATTGGTGTGTATGTGTCCCAGTGTACACTTTTCATGAGTCAAACAGGATCACAAGCCAATCCGCACAACTAAAGGTAGGAACTGAACAAAAACAGGGCAGACCAAAAAGTTCTAACATCTGATTCCACAAAGACACTGCACTTTAGTTTAATAGTCAACTGTAACAAGAACAAAGGAAGCTACTTTCCTTGCTTTACGAAAACTGTGATGCTGTTCAGGGGTCTTTCCTATCATTTCTACACAAAGGCGCAAAAGCTGGTCATTCAGTAGACTGCTTTTGACAGAGGTCTGCATGAAATCAGATATATATGCAACAAGGAAAAGCATAGGCTTTAAATTTACCTGTCAAATCCTTATTCACTACAATACAGTGAAAAAAAACAACAACAAAATTGTCTTCAAACCCCATCCTACAAATGTATTGTGGTGTTTGTGTTCATCCCATCAAGCAGCAAAGGATACGTCCAATGCAATGGTTGACAGCCACAATGGGTTTCTTCCACAGCTGCGCCACAGTTCTGGCTACCAAAGCTGTGGACACTAATGGGGCTCCCATCCCTGGACCTGGAAACACAACACACACAATGATATCAGAACTGAAGCCTAATCAAGAATAATTCTTAGTGGGTATGAAATAAAAAAAAAGACAAAACCCCCTGCAGATTCCTGTCAGACGTACCTACCATTCAATAGATACCCAGACAACTGCCAAACAGATGACTCAAGAAAAGTTAAAAACATTTTCCGGTCATAAAATTCAATGAAAGTCAAAACACTTTGTTGTAATGTACTTCAAAACATGTTAAAACATTTATCAAACATGAAATCTACTTAAAGTCGTTAACACATAGCATGAATGAAATTCATGGTATCGTCAAGTTTTGACACCCTGTAATAACATGAATAAAACTTACTGAGCATCCCAGTGCCTTTTTCTGTTTGATATGTCTAAATAATTACTGTCATGACACTTTTAGGATGATATGAGTAAAACAGAGTCATTTAAAAGCCTGTAGTATTGAAACTGAACTTCTTTCTTCCCTGTCAAGACTACAGCAATGAGACTAGTGTAATAATCCCTGCGGTAAAATTTCAGTTGGCACAGCCCCAGCTGTTAGTGTTACTGACCCTAGTTTACCTCAGGTCTTACCCTCTATCCAAAACTAACCCTGGTA
>JADBJO010000913.1:292500-342500 GCA_016801955.1 Conus betulinus | reverse complement strand
AATAGAACAAAGGTATGTCACAGTGTCAGAGTGATGCTCAGGACACTGGAGCGTCCTTTCAATGGAACAAAGGTATGTCACAGTGTCAGAGTGATGCCCAGGACACTGGAGCATCCTTTCAATGGAACAAAGGTATGTCACAAAACGATCCTTGTTAGAAAAAGTTTTTCACACCGCTGGAACTATTCTCGTTCCACGAACCCTCCACGTGCCTATGGCACAAACGATTCTCCAGGTTTCAAATCACCACGAAGCTGAAGAAAGAGGAAGGTGAAATTCAAGTGAGTTCACTCTTGTACGCGATGGGGGCAGATGCAGAAAAGATCTTTGCTCAGTTTGGCCTGTCAAACGCAGAACAGAAGAATGATGATGTCGTACTGATGAAGCTGAATGAGTACTTCATACCCCAAAGAAACGTCACTCATGAGCGCACAACGTTCCACCACAGAGACAAAGAGCATGGGAAAGTACTGAGCAGTATGTGAGATGCCTTTATCAGCTGAACATGCCAACTTCTGTGAAAAAGAAGAGACCATTAAAAATAGGCTAGTCCTAAGACTGCATGATCAAGACCTTTCCGAAAAACTCCAGCTTGGAAGTAAATTAACTCTTAGAAATGCAATTACACTGGCCAGACAGCATGAACAGGTGAAGCAAGAAATGGCAGAGCAAAGAACCGTGTGCGCCACCTGAAGGGTGGGCTACATCACAAGTCGCATTACACTAGTACCAGTAGTAGTAGCCAAGACAGTCAGTCACATGCCTACAGACAACACTGCGGAAAGTGTGGGTGTTCCCATGAGCTGGGGAACTGCCCAGCCAAGGGAGAGAAATGCCACAAGAGCGGGAATCATCACATTTTGCCAAAGTTTGCAAGACACCGAAGAAGAAAATACAGGGCGTGCATGAAGTGAGACCATTGGGGAGGAAGAAAGAGGAGAAACCTTCTTGATAGGTGCAGTGAGATCAGCTAGCGCTAGTGTTTGGCGAGTAGAGCTGGAAGTAGAGGGAGTGCCATTTAGCTTTAAAATTGACACTGGCGCAGATGTCAATGTCATCAGCAAGACACTCTGGGAAAAGCCAGGAAAACCAAAGCTATCCATGTGTGATCACGTCACCCTAATGAGTCCAGGGGGCAAGATGAAGCAGATGGGTCGCTTCCAGACAACAATCAGATCTCAGCCAACAACCATCTACATCACTGACAGTCACTTAGGAAACCTCCTCAGCAGGGACACGTCAGCATCGCTGAACCTAGTCCAAAGAGTGGATGAAACCACATTCAGCACCCTGAAGTGTAGGCCAATTAAAATCAAACTAAAAGAAGGGGCGCAATCCTACAGTGTTAGCGTCACCAGACGAGTCCCCATACCACTCAAGGAAAAAGTGAAAAGGGAACTTCAGTCAATGAGGGACAAGGACATTATCGAAGAAATTACTGAGCCAACTGATTGGTGTTGCAGTATGGTACCTGTTGTCAAACCCAACGGAGCAAATCGCATCTGCGTAGACTTGAAGAAACTGAACAACTCTGTCCAAAGTGAGAGGTGCATCATCCCCACAACTAAGGAGATAATCCACAAACTCAGAAACTCTTCAGTGTTCTCAAAACTTGACACAAAATCAGGGTTTTGGCAGATCCCGCTAGACCAGGACTCCGCAAAACTGACAACATTCATCACACCTTTCTGAAGGTTCCTTCATGAAGAGTTTATCATTTGGAATATCCAGCGCACCAGACATATTCCAGAGAATCATGACAGAAATCCTCGATGGCATTGATGGTGTCACATGCTACTTCAATGACATCCTGCTTCACACACAATCTATGGCAGAACATGACAAACTCTTACACAGACCTGCCAACCCCCTAAGAGACCAATGAGTAAGAATTGAAGCTCTGCGAGGCAGAAATGTGTAATTTCAGAGAGCTAAGAGTAATCAAGCGTGACACTTACTTTTTTCAAACAAACACGATGCGATGAAATTGTTCGCACAATTTATGTGAACTGTACTTTTCTTCAAACAACCTTTTCTTTTAAGTGTCACAAGAAATCTTAACAAATTATGAAAATGTAAAATACACTGGAAACACATATATGCGAACATATGCAATGACACCTTTGTTCTTGCCAGTCATCACATTTGTATTATCACAAACCAAGGACAGGCAGTTCTGCCATAGCACACCAAGGCTTGATAGTGCGCCAGAAACAACCTCAAAAATGTTCTCCCCTGTTGCTGACTCTGTGCATGTGGAGTTGGCTATCAGCTCAGTGGTGATTTTGTATGTCTCGCACCACCCCCCAGAAAGAATTTGCCCCCCCCCCCCCCCCCCCCCCCACCCTTCCTTCATCAGTTCCCAACACAAAACGGTGCATTCTGCAGTCCCCCATGGCAAGGTCCTCACAATGTGTGTTGTCTTTTTTCGACCGCTCTTGAACTGTTTGGCGATCTCCGAATCTAAGAACGCTTCTTTAAAAAGCTGGGATGCATGGTCGGCTGCGCTAAGAGCGATGATGTACTCGACAAAAAAATCCGGCCACCAATGCTTCAGCTCGAATTACCCTTTTCCTCATTTCATCCTCTTTTGAGGTGTCTACAGTCGGAAAAAAAAAAACTGTGTGATGCTGGAAGAATTCGGCATGTTAGAGGAATGTGCTTGCGTGACTCAAGGCGATGCTTCACATCCACCATGGGAAATTGTGAAGTCGGACCGCAAGTGGTACACCTTGCACACTTTACACCTTTAGCCGAAGGTCATATGCAGGGGAATTTTTCCAAGTATTCTTTTTGGGACTTTTGACCAAGTTTTTTTTTTCTTTTTCGCATCTTGTCCAGAACTTTCTGCTCCACGTTTCGACATTTTCGTAACTTCAAACTTCAAAAGGACGCCAACTTCGCTGAATGGTAAAGATGGTGAAACGAACTGCGCATGACCTGAAACGCTTCTTGAAGATTACTGGTTATATGCACGGCGCGTGTGCGTGACTGTACATAAGCCGATTTTTTCGTCTGTTTTTTTTTTTTTTTTTAAACTTTCAATGCGTAATTTTTTGGCTAAATGCGTAAGGGCATAAGATTCATCACTTGGGTGTAATAAATTACGCGAAATGGGCCACGTCATCAGCAATGAAGGGGTAAAGCCAGACCCCAGCAAGACAGAGGCTATCAAGAAGTTGGGGGAGCCAGCAAACGTGGGAGAACTGAGATGTTTCCTAGGAATGATAAACTACCAGGGCCGATATGTTCCCCACCTGTCAACGACACTGAAGCCACTCAACGACCTACTGAAGAATAAGGCAGCATGGGGATGGGGCCACAAGCAAAGGGATGCATTCAAGAAGGTCAAGGAAATGCTTAGCAGTGCTCCAACGTTAGCTTTTTTTGACCCAGGCAAGCCAACAACTGTTTCCGCCAATGCAAGCAGTTACGGCCTGGGGTGTGTTCTTCTCCAGAAACATGCAGGTGGTCTACGCCCAGTAGCATACGCTTCTAGAACACTGACAGAAGCTGAGAAAAGGTACGCACAGATTAAAAAAGAGTGCGTTGCTTCTGTGTGGGCTTGCGAGAAGTTTGAACAGTATCTGGTGGGCCTGGAATCATTCACACTCAAAACGGATCACAAGCCACTCGTACTAGTGATCAACAGCAAAGACCTGTCGGACACACTGTGATGTCAATGCCTACTCATCAGGTTAATGAGATTTAAGCCCCAGTGTGTGCACAGACCAGGCAGGGACATGGTCATAGCAGATACTCTATCCAGGAGTCCAATGACCATAGAGGAAGTTTCAGACCTGAAGAAGAAGAAGTAGCCTACCGCATCAACATGGTGAGGACTACATGGCCAGTGACCGACCTGTACATGTGCCGAATTCGTGCAGAGACTCAAGAGGGATGTGACTCTCAAATATGCGATGGAATATACTAAGACCGGCTGGCCGAATCACAAAGAAGACGTGGTACTAGCAGCCAGGAACTTCTTTGCCATCCATGGAGAACTCAGCGTATTTGATGGGATTCTACTGAGGGGAGACAGGATAGTGATCCCATTCCCTATGAGAGGGGAAATCTTGGAGTGGATCCACCATGGTCATCTTGGTATTGTCAAATGTCGAGAGAGAGCCAAGCAAGGAGTATGGTGGTCGCACATCTCAAAGGACATACAGAACAGAGTATCAGGTTGTAGGACTTGTCTGCAGAAACAACTGTCACAGAGCAAGGAACCGCTGATCACGAGAAAGTGTCCAAACAGACCATTTCAGCATGTCGCAATAGAGTGTAAATGTCAATCCACCTTGTGTTTGTTGACTACTACTCACGATGGATTGACATTTACACTCTCACCCGTCTCACGACAGCAGCAGCGATTGCAAAACTGAAGAGTTGTTTTGCAAGACACGGGATTCCAGAGACTCTGATGTCTGACAATGGCCCTCAGTTCAGCTCTTCTGAGTTTTGGATGTTCGCGGAAGAGTAGAACTTCTCTCACATCTCCTCAAGTCTTCACTATCCCAGTCCAACGGTGAAGCTGTGAGAGCAGTGAGAACGGCAAAGGGCATCCTGAAACAAAAACAGCCAGAGCTGGCGTTGCTCATCTATCGAGCCACCCCCTACCTGCACTGGGAGTGAGTCCGGCAGAACTGGCGCTGGGGAAGGAAACTCAGAACAACCTTGCCTGCTCCACCGGAGACCTTCATGCCTTGCACTGTACATCCTAACATCGCGCGTGGGTGTGATGAAAACTACAAGCGGACAATCAGAGAGTACTACGACAAAGGAGCTTATCACCTACCAGAGCTTAGTCCTGGTGATCCAGTCCTTATAAAGAAGGATGGACAGAAGGACTGAAAGTGTCCGGGTGATTACCCGGTGATTGTGGAGTGTGCTCCAAGACCGTACCTGATCAAGACAGCCGATGGAGAATTGCGGCGCAACAGACGTCACCTGCGGTACAACACTGAAGCAAATGGCCACTAGCAGAGGCAGCTGAGAGCTGACAAGGCAGTACCACTGTTTTCCAGGCAGCAGCAGCTACAGCAGCAGCCACTGCCACAGGCGCTCCAGCAAGGACAGCCTACAGAGGGGCAACCACCTGCACCAGGACAGCCCACAGAGGGGCAACCGCCTGCACCAGACACAAACAGCAGGTGATCCATCACCTGCCACGTTCTCACCACAGCCTCTTCGGAGGCCACCAGATCTGGGCGCTCCGATCATCACACGTCCTGGCCGTGCAGTGGTGAAACCGGCAAGATTCCGATGAAGGGCCCGGTTCCTACATCTTCATTGTGCTGTGTGTATTGTAACACCTACGGCGTGAAGTCGTATGGTTGTCGCCTGTTTGGTGACGTAGGTCTAGTCCTCAGTGTAGTGCATCATATATATATATAGTTGAAGACGGTGTCTTCATTGTGCTGTGTGTAGTGTAACACCTACGGTGTGAAGTCGTATGGTTGTCACCTTTTTGGTGACATGGGATTCTGTGGTGTTTTATTTTCAGGAAGGCCTTGTAATAGCCCCTATTCTAGTCATGTATGCATGTTCCTTTTGTTTTATAATGACAGACAAGTTTTGTGAAAAAAAAAAGAGAGAGCAAGAAGCTGGACTGAAAACATTGAAAATGGTGCCCTAGACAGTAAGATGTGCATGTAGACAAGATTTTGATTACTCAGAAACATCAAGCCAAAATATCTCATTCTGACTCTGAATTACACTCATTCTGACTGTGAATTACAGATAGCAATGTTGCATTCATTATTTCACCTAGGATAACCAAAAGAAAAAAAAAGAAAAACATTATGGTGCCTACAATACCCTCAGAGGACAGTCAGACCAAGCTTAAGCAGTAAGAAAAGTAAACCTACTTAACCCTCTTGCATTCGCATTTTCCAGCCTAGAACTGCTCCTAGTATTCGTATTGTTCTGAGAAAGTTAACCTAAAACTCACCTGCTGCCTTTGAAAGACTGTAGTGGACAAAGTTTCCACTGCAGCGCTGTCAAATTTAGTATGCAAAATTCTAACACATCATATTTCATAATGCAGAGATGTCACATGTTTGGGATGCATGTTGGTGTCATTGTCACCCTGTTTGTCACAAAACAATGGGACATCAAACGTTGACAATGTTACTATGATACACCAGACAGACAATAACATGGTCGGCATGCATTTGTTAGTATAAATCATCAAAGGGTGGCCTTCCTCACCTTGTAAACAGCAGTCCTGGTTCAGTAAATCCAGTTTGGGGTGTCACAAAGTGTCACATGATTGTCACATACTCAAACATGCGGCCAGGTAACTTTACGGTTTTTGTTTTTTTTATCCTAAAAGGTGTGTTTGTCACTACTTAACGATTTTTAACACACGGACTATACACAGTCACAGAAAGAAGCAAACTCCATTATTTACACTCTGATGTGGTGTCTGGTCACACACAGCAGGAAGGTGAGTGTCACCCTGTCACATGTCACCAATATGGTAAACACTACTCTTGATCCATGGTTTCTACCATATTTGCCGCATGGCAGAAACTGTGGTTTTGACATCACCCCACTGATCCATGGCTCGCTAAACCGAAGATCTGTCGACCAGTAGCACCAGAGTCTTGGCAGACGTTAGATTCCATCATGACGACGAGCACAACTATGTATGCGCGCATCTCAGCAGGTGTCAGATCCTGCCAAAGTGGGTCAAGTTGCCCCCGCTTTGTCATCTGCTGCCTGGCGTACAGGTTCGTCTGGTCAGCAGCCGTAGTAAAAAACAACTGCGGCAGGAAGAGAAAAAAAAATAATCCAGAGGTGTAGCCGTGTCTGGCAAATCATGATCTGGCCCAGTCTCCTCCTCAAAAAGCTGAACTACAGGTGTGGAAGTGGCCGGTCGCCACGTGGTCACAAACGCAGACAAAGGCACATCATCATCTTCATCACTTTCTTCACCTTCTTCTCCCTCTTCTTCCTCTCAAACATCCACATCACTTTCATTTAACTCCTCTCTTTCATTTCTTTCTACTTCTTGTAGTATTTCATCCAACTCCTCTTCATATAATCCTAAAAATCGCCGTCAGTAGAAGCGCTAGCAGACGCCATTTTCAGAAACAAGGCGATGCCGTCTGCAGCAATGGAATGCGGTCAGTTCACGACCCTAGTCTTTGTGAATGAATCCTTTCCCACACCCCATACTACTGCTAAGATTTCATTGGACACCTCTCAGGGATGCACGTTATATTTTTGGCCAGTCTTGACTTAAAACGTGGTCGCAGCAGTGTGTGAGGGAAAGTAATGCGGCACGTACGGCCGGTTGCGGCTGGAACGAATAGCAGGGGAGACAAACACAGCGGCCGGATACGGGCGAAACGAATGCAAGAGGGTTAAAGGGGAAGGTGTTGTGTAAAGAAAGACAACCTATACTTTATTGTCCACCTCTCTATTCCTTGATTACTTCCCTTGTACGTTGCCCATGCCATTTAAGAATAAAGTTAGCTTAATGCTCTGCAATCTCGGCCGCGGTTTGTCTGATATTGTCTGGACAAACTCTCCATCGCATAACAGCCCACTACTTGGCGATAACAAACACAACATTAGTGATGTGACTAATGAGGTGATGCAGAAAAGAAACCACACACACACACACACACACACACGTGCACACACACATATAACAAAACTGCTTACACCCCACAGAAAAAGAGAAGGGAAAACACACACACTTTCTTATGTCCCACTTGTACACACATGAAAGAAAGAAATAGTGAACACACACACACACACACACACACACACACACACACAGCGCGCACATGTGCGCCCACACATGCATTCTCACTTTCACTCTCACTGTTGAAAGCAATATTGTTTATGAAAACAAAGTCATTCACTTGCCTGTTGGTCTCTGGAGCCTGGGGAGCAATGCTGCTATGGCATATGAGCCAGCTGGTCACTCACACTCATCTCTTCAGCACACCTCTGACGCGTGTCAGTCGGCCACGCCCCCTTCGACCTCAATTCGTGGTAAGCCAGCTGGCCTTGCCGTTCAATATCTCATAGCTGTTGGTTGCCCCCCTATAATGTCTCTCTTACTGTGCGATTCAATCATTGAAAGTTAGCCCAGAGCCAGCAACAAGAAGCTTGTTCAAGGGCCTGTGTGTGTGTGTGTGTGTGTGTGTGTGTGTGTGTGTGAGACAGTGCCTGCTCAGCTACTTGGCACACGTCCAACAGTCAGCCTCTGTGGTAATTCTGTCAAGCTCTCCATTCACCTAATGTTTCCTGGTCACAATCTGGGTGCTCTTTATCTGAATCAGTGTCAACTGACCGTCTCTTCAATATTTCCAGCACCTGATCTGTGGTAAATGTACAGCAAGGCTGAGTATGTGCTTGGTTGTGATGTCACAGTGAATGGAAAAAACAATCAATCAGAATAAATTGATTAAAAAAAAACACTTAACTGAACAGCGCTCTGACAAAGCAAATGGCTGTAAGCACAGGTCAGGGAATCCCCCAACTATGACATTTCGTTCTGGCTTTCTGTCTCATCAGATTAGAGAGTGAGAATATCCGGAGTTAAATAACCCTAGCCGGTTGCATTTTGGCGACGTCGGCAGTGAGCCATGTGGTCGCAGAAATGTGACGTCGGTGGCATAAGGGTTAATCTAGATTATTTTCTGCATTTAATATGTTTATCTACATTTCTGAACATACACAAGTATCAAACAAAAAAAAAAAAAAACAAACAAAAAAAAAAAACCAAAAAAAAACTGACGAACAGCTTATCAGTGGGACATGACTATTTTTATATCCACATGCACAGTGAGTTGTTTCAAAACCTTTCAAAATATTGTAGCTTGCAATCTGTATAATTTCTTGATCATACCTGAAATTAATTGAGAAGGGAAAGGAAAGATGTCACACATGCACGTACTCACTGATTCTCTGACTTAATCACCAAGGGAAAAAAACAATCACAAACACAATCCAGTTACCTTTAGTGTAGCAGATCACATCAATGTTTTGTGGAGTGATGTTGGCTTCATCTCTAGAGCTTGCTGAAGGACGCTGAGGACATGTTCTCTGTGATGCCTTGCAGTGTCTTTGGGCAGGAAACCTGACAAAAACCGTAAGTCTTACTGAAGAGAAAGCTTTTTTTTCCCACCCCTTATTATGGAAGTCTGATAGTATGAGATAGATGCCTTTTGGATTTTGCCCTGCCTCTTGTAATATGTGAAGTGTGAAGTAGCCATGAACCAGCAACTCCATAGTTTGGTTTAATTTTTCTGTTCTTGTTTCAATTTTTCGGTCATTCTGGTCCTACATGACCACATTTCAACTCCACATGGTTGGACTATAGTGTCTATGGTGATGAAAAAATCAATGGGAAGCAGAAAAAAAAGTGCTACTGAAAAGCTAAAACCTCCACCCCAACCCCCTCACCTCCTTCCTCCCAAAAGAAAGTAACAGACAGTAAGACAGTGTCGTTCTGACAGTACCAACAATCAACTTCCATTAACTTTACTGTTTACCACTTTCCTTTTTTTTCTTTTTTAAATCAACATTTTTATTTCTTTCCTCACTCTCTCTTCTATTCCACAGATCCTTCTTTCTCTCCTCCATTCTTTCATCAACATGATCTTTCTCTTTGCTAAACATTTCTGGATGCAAATTACCACATATTTTTTGTTATTAATCATATTTATGCATGTTTGACAACATTGTAGTAAATAAGCAGTGAAACATATTAGAAATTTGTTCTCTTTTTTCAGTATGAATGGATTTGAGTTGAGTGAAAGTTCAATGTATGTGAGGAAAGGTTGTTTTCTTGTTGAATATACACACATGAACACAAACAAACAAAAATCCAAAGCGAAACCGAAAACCCCATCCACCCACAAATCAAAGATATCAGTATGAATAATTATAATTCATACATTCACTAAACAATCCTCTGAGTTCTTATAAACTGCAAGCACATAATGACAAGCAAACATACCCACTCACTCCACCCACACTCTCACCCCCCCATCCCCACCCACCCACACCCCCACTTTCTCTCTTCTTCTGATTTAATGATACTTGAATAATATACATGTACAATTTATAATAATGAAGTACTGTTTTCTCCATGTGATACCATGCAATAGCTGTTGTACATGATACATAACATATGTTCACTGCAATCATCTATTACACGTAGATCATTGTACTTTGTTTTACCGTTTACAATTATATCCTTAGTTATATTTGCAAAATGAAAGTTTAAGTCTTCTGGTGATATTTCTTTTACTGGATTTTATACTCTTGAGTTACTGTTGGTCAAGAGATTGATAGCTTTCAAAATCAAATTTTGAAATATTGTTTCTTTGCTTTTCTCTTCATGAAGAAAAAGAAACACCCGAAGGTGCTGGGGAGGACCCAGAGAGAAGCACTGCCTCCATCTGCCCTTTGAGCAGTCCTGTACCACCCTTGGAGGCCTGCGTTGTGTTGACAATGGGTACAGGCATAGCTTTTCTCTTCATGGAATTTATTGCATTCCTTTATTTTCTGAATGACACTTCATCCTTTAACTTGAGTTGCATGATCTCTTTTGCATCTCTCACTGTCTATCTCCTTTGTTGACCAAGGGGGTTAATGACTTGTTTCATTCTTTTTCTTACAAAGGGTGCATGTTATCATATACTGTATGTACAGAACACACTTCCACTATATTATCTTTTGTATTTAGGTAAATGTGATCAATAAGAGTTTCCGTCTATTCTGTGATTCGAGTATGATGATCAATAATTTGTTCCAACCAATACATTGCATACCTACCATTCCATTTTGTCCCAGGCATGGGTTAAGTCTATGTTAAAGTTGCCTGAAAGAATTATTTCCTTTGATTCCAGTACTGCGGTATCCATCATTGAATTAAACCTATAGTACCAGTCAGTAGTTTCTGCTAGGTTTCTGTATAGGAATCCTACTATTACGGGCTTACAGTGTTTAAGACTTAATTCTATTCAGAAAGATTCTATGTTGTATTTTTCATGATGTTCTTTCCTTTTGAAGGTTAATGATTTAGCTAGGCAAAGAAGTAAACCTATTGTTGTAGGTCCCTTTGGGTCTAATCAGATTGTATCATAGTTTTTTTAGCATGTACATATCAGAATCTGGAGTCATATAGGTTAACAAAGATTCTGCTATGCAAAACACAAGCAAGTTATTCCCATTGTTGTGAAGAACTGCAGCGATTTCACCTGTCTTATTTCTGGCACTGTTTATATTTAAACGACCAATGTGAAGTCCCTCCTGTGAAGGCCATGTATGTAAAGTTGATGACACATGATGATTATTTAAGTTATCAGTCACGGTGTATACTAACAAAAAAAGGGCACCTTTCAGGCTGTTCTTCTGGTCACAAACCGCAGGCAGTTAAATATTATAATAATCAGATCATGCAGTTGTAAATCAAGAAATTGTTGATGAAAATGATATTCACACACAAAAAAAAACTATAACAGTAACAATATACAATCATGATCAAACCATGCACACAACAGAAAGCATGAAACCCTTTATCAGATAAGGCTAGGTTGTCCGCCAAAATTTTTTTTGTCTTTCTGTTCTCTCTGAACGGAGAAAACAAAATCTCACATATATTAAAAAAAAAAAAAATTGCTGTGTGTGTGTGTGTGTGTGTGTGTGTGTGTGCAATCATGCGCATGTACATGCGCATGCATGCAAGCATGTGTATTGTGTGCTTGTTCTTCAGTCTGACACTTCTCCCGACATGTCTTTTGTGTGTGTGTGTGTGTGTGTGTGTGTGTGTGTGTGTGTGTGTGTGTGTGTGTGTGTGTTACTTAGTGCTAGTGTGTGTGTGTGTGTGTGTGTGTGTGTGTGTGTGTGTGTGTGCATATGTGTGTGTTTATATACATTTCTCACCTTGTCCAGGTGGGGTGATGTATGTATGTCGTGGATTTGACAGAACCACCCCATCTTTAATGATTCCTATTCCAAGTTTGTTGGCACTGCCCTCGAAGCCAATGGCAATCACCATTCTTGGTGACTACACTTGCCTTGCTGCCAAATTACAGCTGACTCAGCAATAACACTTGGTTACCTGTTAAAAACAAAAACGTAATACTTATTTGTTTACAATGGTAACAGTAACACAAAGTGCAAGAAAAAATGCATTGCTGTAAGGATTACACTAAAAAAAAGACTCATACTTAAAAACATTTTAACAAACTTTTAAGACTCAGTCAGACTACATTTGTAAACTCTCCATTTATATCTTAAAAAACTCCATTTATATCTTAAAAACTGATAACAGGTTACACTAATAACAAACGTGTATAAATATACCTTTATTTCAGAGTAGGAGTTACCCACTTTGATCAATAACAGCAGAATTCATCAAAATATCGTATTAAAGATCCAAGTTCCTCAGCATATAATCAATAAAAAGTTCTAGTTAACTTTTGAATCCATTCTGGGGGTGACTTCATTTGCAACAATTACAACTTTGTTTCATTTTTGTCTGTGTTTTGAGGGGACAACACTAACTTTACAAAATTTCACAAACTCAAGTCAGTTTACGCTGTCTTTCAAGGCCTTAAATAAGGCACCTCAGTTTCTCCAAACTTTTTCAAAACCTTAAATGAATGTAGTAACCCAGTCTGCAACTTCAGTATTATTTGAAACATCTAATTCTTCAAACACATTTGTGCTGACATGCACATCACTGATCATCAGAGCCAAGAGGGCCTCTAGTTGTCTCCTCCTCTGACTATTGTGGACACATACCCAAGTCTGAAAAAGTTCTTTCCAACTGGCTCTGCACTGTTGTTAGTCCACATCTTTTTCGCTTCCCCTGAACTGTTCCATGAAGGGTCTTGAAGGTTTACTTCACCCCCCCATCACAGATCTATTCCACTAGCTCGACCCCACCACATATCCATTCTACTACTTGACTCATCACGTCCATTCCACTAGCCTGACCTCACTGAATACATATCCATCTTGAAGGTTTACTTCACCCATCACAGATCTATTCCACTTGCTCAACCCCACCACGTATCCATTCTACTACTTGACCTCATCACGTCCATTCCACTAGCCTGACCTCACAGAATACATATCCATTCCACTAGCTTGACCCTACAACATACCCATAGTACTAGCTTGAACCCATAATACATCCACTCTACTAGCTTGACCCCACTGCATATCCACTCCACTAGCCTGACCTCACCACGTATCTATTCCACTAGCCTGACCTCACCACCTCACTGCATATCCACTCCACTAGCCTGACCTCACCACGTATCCACTCCACTAGCCTGACCTCATGGCATATCCATTCTACTAGCTTGACCTCGCCGCATATCCATTCCACTTGCCTGATGTTACAGATGGGTTGGTGCGTATGTCTGTTTGTCTGACTCTCAGAAATTCAGATGCATGGTCGATTCTTAATCCACACACCCACACCATTTGAAACATAGACAGCCAGGGCAACAAGTCAACATTCTTTTTTTTATGCTACCCAAGCCATCAAAACACAAATACACAAAAACACAGCAATATACAACAATATCAATACAGCAGACAACAATAATCAATAGAGCAGAATAACGTACGCTGTAATCCCAGGCATACACTTCATGTGAGATATATATTATTATTTTCTTTTGGCCATGTCCGGCTCAAGACCACAGTTCTCAGACGTTGCAAGTCTCTCGTGAAGACGCTGTAGAGGAAAGGTAAGAATATAGGTTTCTGATTCTGGATTGGACATTAGAAAAGTAGTTAAAGACTCAGAATCAAACACTTTGTCAGCTCACTGTTGCTGTTGTGGCAGCGAGGCCTGGTGGGACGACTGTCATGTGGGGTGAACAGTTGTCAGGATCTGATTGTAGATGGGGGGAAGTTCAATGCCTTGATCCTTGTTCAGGCTGGGGTGTCTGGTCTTAATTTTGATGGCTTCTTTGACTTTTCTTTTTGTGAGGAAGGGCTCTGTAGATAAGATCTTGGTTTCCTAGGGGCTGAAACTGTGGCCTGTGGCTTGTAGATGTTCGTGTATGGCAGAAGTAGATCGGATTTGGTATTCCTGTAGATGGGTGGTGAGTGGTCTTGTTGTCTCGCCAATGTAGGTATGGGCAGTCTTGACAACCTACCTGGTTACACTACACCACACTGCTTGAGGGGGTCCGTTTTGTCTTTGACATGGGTCAGTTGCTGGCGTAGGGAGTTGGTGGGTTTGTGGAACACTTTGCATCCATGTTGTTGGAAGGTCCTGCCTTGACGCCCTGAGACTCCTTTAATGTAAGGGATCCCCACGTTCACACTGTCCGTATCTGTAGAAGAAGGGTAGGGAACTCGAGGGTTGTCACACATCCATGTAAGGTATCTGTTAGCGGAAAGGGCAGTCTTGATGTGTTCTTCTTCTTTTTCAGCTCTTCCTCCTTAGTACATCCCTACATGGATGTGGGACAACCCTGGAGTTTCCTACCCTTCTTCTACAGATACGGACAGTGTAAAAGTGGGAATCCCTTACATTAAAGAAGTCTCAGAGCTCATTGTAAAAAAAAAAAGAAAAAAAAAAAAGTGCCTGTGTTGCATGCATCATAATAGTATGGCGTACAGTTCATAATTTCCGTCTGGTGTGGCTGTACTTTAATTCACCTGTGTACAATATACAATGTCCTGTTCACCTGTGTGCAATATATAAATATCCTGTTTGCCTGTGTACAATAAAAAAAACTATCCTGTTCGCCTGTGTGTAATTTGGCAGTACCATTCCGCCTGTGTGTGGTACATGAGGTATAACACTAGCTCATGACCAGTCACTTTGAGGCACAGGACCAAGAGGAGGTAACAACTATTCATAAGGAGGATAAAGTCGAGAGACTTGATGCACGCATCAGTCAAATTGATGACAAATTTCTAGACTGAAAGAGGTTATTCATAAGCTGTTGACTGTCAAAAACTCATGAAGACCCCACCATATCCCAGGCACTGCGCGGCACTAAGAGACCGCGCGATTCTCTCTCTGATGAGCTGGGAGAAGAAACTAGGTCAGAGACTGAATGTGACAAGCACAGGCACACAAAAGGTAAAGAGCCGGTAAGAAGATTGCTAATGCCACCCTGAGCAATGAGGATCTGATTTCATCATCAGATGGAGAAATCTATGATGATGCTGAAGATACTATTTCCCTTGAATGTCAAGATACTGACTTGTTTAGGGAGACAGAACAAGACTAGGTCAATAAAGAGAAAACAGCTGACAAAATGGCTGACTCAATGGATGAGATCCTAAAAAAAAAAAAAAAAAAAAAAAAAAAAAAAGTAGATTTGCACAGAGGCTTTCTGACACAAAACTTAAAGAAAGGCTTCACAAATATCAACGCCCAGACAACTGCCCCAAGCTTCAGGTGCCCAAACTGAATACAGATACCTGGAAGGATTTACCACCACTGTCAAACAGCTGACGTTAAGATGGTTTCAGGGCAGAGAGCCATGGTCTACGCCACAGTGGCACTAGCACAGAGCACTCAGGCTATACTCAAAGCATACAGCAAGAAAAAGTTGACTGATGCAGACATCAAAGCCTCTGTCACAGTCACTGATCAGAACGCTGATGCTCTGGCCTTGTTGGGTCATGCTTGTCATGAGCTGTCAGTAAATGCTGACAGGTGCTGAACCCCATCTCCCCAAACAGCTGATAGGTTTGTGCAATGAGAGTGTCCCCAATTTTAGAAATAATACAAGGCGTGAGCCTTCCTTTGATTATGACATTGACCAAATCAGACAGGATTACACTTTCCAGCCTAAGTTAAATGCATCAGAAAAGAAAGTTTTACTGACGAAGAAATACAGAAACCTAGCCAAAGAGGTGTGATTTCAAAGTGTCAGGCTGAAGGAGAGCAGTTTGTGTCACCTGTTTTTGTTCTTCTGAAGAAAGATGGAACTCATAGAATGATTCTGAACTTAAAGAAACTAAACAGAGATTCATTTAATATCACTTCAAAATGGAAACCTTGCATACTGCACAAAAACTAGTGACCCAAAGTGTGCTTCATGGCTTCAATTGACTTGAAGGATGCATACTACTCAGTATTAGTCAAAAAGAGGAACACTCAGATTTGAGTGGGATGGGCCAGCTTTGGCAGTTTAACTGTCTGCCTAATGGACTGGCACTTGCACCATGTAAATTCACCATGCTGTGAAAACCTGTTTGCCACCTGAGAGAGGAAGGCCATCTTTCCTCAGTATTTTTGGATGATTCACCTCTGCTTGCAGAGACAAGATTGTCATGTACCTCTAATGTACTTAACACAGTGAAACTTCTGAGGTCTCTGGGATTTATTATCTATCCCAAAAAATCTGTACTAGAACCCACATGTCGTATTCAGTATCTGGGAGTTATCACTGACTCTGAGTCAATGACAGTAACTTTAACACCTGCGAGAGTAGCAGACATGGTTTCTTCTTGTCTGTCAGCTGTCAAAAAAGATACAGTGAGTATCAGGGATGTGGCAAGAGTGATTTGGAAGATAGTGGCTTCCTCTCCAGCAGTGATGTATGCCACTTCATTATAGACAGTTGGAGAAAGAGAAAAAGACAGCACTGTTGCTGAATGCAGGGAATCTTGACAAATGCATGACATTGTCGCCTCTTGCTGAAAGAGAACTGATTTGGTGGGTCAACAACATTGAGACTGCTTAAAATGTTATTCACCAAACAGAGCCTGTTGTCACCCTGACATCGGATGCATCAACAACTGGATGGGGTTGTGCATGTGAACAGTCAAAATCTGGGGGAGAATGGCAGCCAGAAGAAAAAGAATTTAATTTCAAATCAACTATCTGAAACTTAAGGCAGCATTTTTTGCTTTGAAATGTTTCCTAACTCTGGTTTGTGGGTGACATGCTCTTATCATGACAGACAACACAACTGCTGTTGCATGTATCAATCAAAAAATTTTTAATGGGAACAAGTCATTCGATTCATGTAATTTGATGACACAGATGATACAGAACTGGTGTACTGACAATCATGTAGGGTTGTGTGTGCTGCTTATAGTCCAAGTAAGGAAAACACAGCAGCAGATCAGGAGTCAATGAAAATAAACCTGGATGCAGATTGGAAACTGAACACAGAAGAGCTTCACAAAGCAATGATACAATTACAGATGAATCCTGACATTTGATCTTTTTGCCTCTAGGTTGAACAACCAAATGCAGCACTATGTTTCTTACAGACTTGACCCAAGCGCCTACACAGTAGATGCATTTTCTCTCTCCCTAGGAGTAACCTTGACTTTTCCTCTTTTAACACAATCATGACGTGTTGGGGAAGGTGAAGAAGAGTGCGAGCGATGGGGGTAGGTCTAGTTGTTGTGCCCCCCGTAGCCAACACAGCTGCTGACACAAGACCCAGTGCTTCTCCCAACACAGACACAATCCTCTCCCTCCTCACGCAGTAAGGGAGAACCCACCCCTCCTTCCCTATCTTCTGGTGGTATGCAAAGTATCCGGGAGTGGTATGAGAGGGAAGGATATTCCAGCCAGGCAGCAACGCTGCACCCACATATGCACGCAGTGTACAAGATATACATTGCCAACATTGTACAGGCAGCAAACTTTTTTGCAGATCTTTCACTAGTGATAGAGCAAGCCACAGTGCTACAAAACTCTGAGCGCTGTGCTTTGTCCGCCTATCAGCCATTAGTGAATGGATTTTCAGTGGACAGTCACCCAGTTATTTGCAAACTGGTGAAATGAGCATTTGAAAATTGGCCTTCAAGACACTTGGGACGTAAATACTGTACTTAATTATTTAGATTGCTTATCTCTCATCAATCAGCTGACTTTGAAAGAACTGACTTTGAAAATTTGCATGTTGTTAGCTTTAGTTACAGGATAAAGAGATCATGCTTTACGTTCTTTTGAAAACAAGTGATGTAAAAATGTTTGATTGGAAATGTGTGTTACAATTATAGCCGGGTGCTAACAGTGTATGTTTCTTGGTCGTAGACGAATTATTTTGTTCATGAGTTATCTTCCCCCTTACCTCCCTTGGTTGAATCTCATTTTTTTTATTGTGTAAATTCTTTAAATCATGAATACCTGAGAACCTACATAGTTGTGTATACATCGCTGAAGTCACAAAAATTAGTGTATTCTATTCATTACAATCGTATTGGACTGAAGCCCATATTTTCCCTAAAACTGGTATTTCGACCAGATTAATTTTGGCGCCATTTTGAATTGTTCGTCGAACAAACCGTAAATAATTCTTGATTTCACAAAAAAACATGTGAGAATCCAAAGAATCCATGAATGCACATTGAAAGTAAAGTCCATAAGCTCTCATTTCGTATATCGCATGCCTATGATCTTTTCTGTACAAGCTTCCGACTATACGAAATGACTTGACGGCGCCGGTCTCTTGAGCGAGTCGCCTTCTTTGTTCATAGGCGGAGTTCTGATCTAATTTTTTTTTTTTTTTTTTAAATGAAATTCGGACTTCCCTATCGAAATCTTTTAAATAACTTCGTTTCTATGCTAGAAGCAGCCGAAAATATATAAAAATTATTATCCTATGGACCATTCCGACGGAATAACATTTTATCGAAAATCATGTTAAAAGCACATGGCGACGGCCAGGTGACGATAAGACAAGTTGTGTTTTCTATCAAATTTTAAACGCAAAGTTCTCCACTTGGACGACATCTTGGATAGTAAAATTTAAATGTATAAAAAGAGCGAAATCCCAGCTTTTCAGTCATTACAAAATTATTTCACGCAGTTTGCTTTTTTTTTCATCGAAATAAAGGAAAATATGACGTAAACTCGTTAACCGTGGTTTCATTCTCGGACTTTAACTGCCAATAACTTTACACAGCCACAGAATTGTCAAATAATTATATGACTTTTTGCATTTTATTCCTTGGGTTCTGAGGTTTTCATCGATATCCAATATATTTAGATACTTTGAATGTACGGCGAGCTAGACAACGCAGAAGCTGCGACAGATAGCACAAATTTCATCATTTGCTGTCTCGCGAGGCTCATTTTGCATGCGGCGCTGCGTTGTCGGCTTTGCGGTCCGGCCAAGCTGTATATATTTGAGGCGCGGCAGAGTGTCGCACGGAGAGTGTCGTCCAGCAGTGTTGCCTAGAGTGGTCCCCGAGTGAGCGATCGGCGCGAGAGAGTGCTCAGTGCTCTGAGTACTGAGAGAGAGAGAAGAGTTCCTAGGGCAATGTTCCTGGTTTGAGCTCTTTGCTATGGAATAGAAGGGCAATAAAAGGAGAAAAACTCCACGTCGTCTCTGTATCTTCTTGACTGGCTGCTGTCCCTTAGTTCCTGCATTTACCACCATCTGCCTGTCTTCACCTGCACACCCCTTACCCCTCCACACCATCACACAATTTTCATGTATACTGAAAACAACGAAGCCAAGGAAACATACTGACCCAGCAGAGATTACAGCATTCGCAAAGAATGAAAATCTGTGTCCAGTGAAACACTGATAATGATACAACTAGGGCTCTCAGAGACAGTCACCATCAGCACCTATTCATCAGTCACACCAAACCTCACGCGTCTGTGGGTATGCAGACATTCACACGATGGGTGAAAGAGGTGCTAGGCTAGCGTGCTCAGGCATTCATGCTAACCAGTACGCAGCACACTCAACCAGGGCTGCAAGCTGCAATGCAGCAGCGGGTTGGACAAACGAAGACATTCTCTAAATACTATAAGAGACAAAGCAGTGCCAGTTTCAGCCAGAAAGTACTTGATGGCTATGTGAACTGTAATTGAAAATAATGAAGGATCATTGTAAATAAATGTGTGTGGCATTACATGTCTGGCCTATGATGTTGTTTAGATTGCCCACTATCCTTATAAATATGTTCTCTAAAGTCTCAACGTAGCTTCCCTTCTGGGAGCAATAGGCTCATAATAATTTCAATTAAACTGCAACCTCCTAGCGTAGGTCTAGTTTAATTTTCTAATTATAGCCTGTAGGCACTTAATTATCACTAATATACCAACACAAATACAAAAAAGAAGCTAAAACCTACACCATCACACTATGTACACACTGGCTTGCTTGATGTACTAGTCCATTCATATCATTCAGTACTAGTTTGTCACACAGGATGAGGCTCTGGGTGAAGAGGTAGAAGAAATGCTTTTTCCACCACTTCATGGTCTTGCAGTAAAATGGAATGTAGATCAGCTAGTCACTTTTGTCCACCCCAGCCATGTTCTGATTGTAGTCCTGGACAGCCAGGTGTTTCCTGAACTGCCCACAGCATTTGGTCACATCTTGGTAGTGATGACATGGACTGGCTTCTTATCCATTCACGCAGAAAAGCAACAGCACCAAACACAACAGCACAATAAATCATTATCTATGTAAAAGACGTTTTTATTTTTATTTTACTACCATTTATTCTCCTGAAAATATATAGAAATATGTCACAATCATCATTTCTTTCACAAGTGTGTGTGTGTGTGTGTGTGTGTGTGTGTGTGTGTGTGTGTGTGTGTGTGTGTGTGTGTGTGTGTGTGTGTGTGTGTGCATGTGTGTGAGATTATGTACATGTGTGAATGAGATGGGGGAAAAAAAAAACCACAACACAATAGGAAAGTAATGAAATACAGATACCTTGCTGAAAAGTCTGGACATGACCATGTGGTGGCAATGTGTTTTCAGTTGAAAAAAAAAAAAAAAAGAAGGTTGCATGGCATTCTTGTGATGTGAGTAAACCATGTCACCAATGAAAGGTGGCACAGCAGGAACACATAAAAATCTTGACGCCAGTCTTGCATCGAGAACCACAAAAACTCTTCCCCTGTAATGTCCAGCACATGCTCTCCTCTGTGCTTGGCCTGTGCTGCGTCACTGCTATCACCACCCCCCTTCTCCCTATCACCCACCTCAGCTAACAATGTAGCCAAGTTTAGAATGTGAACTTCTCTCACCTCCACTTTACATAAAATCCTCCTTACTGTCGTCAAAGTCTTCCTCAATGTCTGAACCTTCATTTTGAAGTAATTATAACACCTCTAACGCTGTGAAAAGCTGATTATGACTTCTCTCTCCTCTCTCTTGGCTGCCCTGTAGTACTGGGTTGAGATGCTAATGGTGACATGCACTGAACATATGGACTGAGACTTGCAAAAACACACGGTGGCTCCCTTGCCCAGTGAAAATTTCTGCAACCATTGGCTGTTTTCAAAAGGGAAAGTCCATGAATATTTTTTATTAGATTATTAGGTCATCCATGAAGCTAGTGCCACTCCAAAAATTCAAAGCGTACAAAAGCCCATATCAGGCTTTTTGTCCAAAACGTGGAGTTAAAGCCCTGATCATGGCCCTTTCGCCCCAAGAGAGTAAAGCTACAAGTTCCATTCAAAAGTAGGCTAAAGCCATATTTAACATTCAATTTGCATACTATCATTTCAAGAACTTATGATCGAGGTTATGTCTTGTTTCTGTTAAATTACAAACATACTCATTACTTTATTTTCTATTCATATGACACTGAGAGAGAGAGAGAGAGAGAGAGAGAGAGAGAGAGAGAGAGAAGAGACAGACACGACAGACAGACAGAGACAGAGAAGAGACAGAGAGACAGAGACAGACAGAGAGAAAGACAGCTTTAATGCATTAGTGTGTGGTGTTTTTTTCTTTCTTTTTTTTTTTTTTTTTTGCTTTCCAACCTCTGCGCCACCTCAGAGGCAGTGCACCCATGCCGCTCATTCCAACACCCCGTCCACACCCACAGCCCGGTGGGCCCCACCGCAGCCCCAGCACCGGCAATCCACAGGGAGTAGTCAATGTCAAGTTGTCAAGAGGCAACCCACCAGAGGAGACACTGCACTGCTGTCGAGTCACTTCAGTTGTGTTCAGTGGCGCCTGTTCTGATCTAACATACGCAGGACACCACCTACTAAGCCCCCTACTGACGACAATAATTGCTTAGTCGCAGAGCTCTCCCTCCAGAGGGCGCCACCACGTCCATCCAACGACAGCCCCCATGGACTCGCCAATACCGGTGACCCCGACGGAACCAAACCAAGGCCACAGACGTGGAGAGGACATCGAAATTGAGGTCACCATGAGAGCAGCGCATGTAGGGCCACAGAATTTGAGACTTTTTTTCATGCTGATCGATGAGAATGAGGATGATTAAGATGCTACGGATTTCCATTTCAGTCTGAGACTACATGACAGGGCTGTACTCTATGCTTCCTTTCATAATATATCCCGGCGTCAAACAGGCCCGAGAGATACAGGCACCTGCAGTGTTGGTCAAGAAATGTGAGCAACATTCTCAGAAACGCATCCATTAAGTGGATGAAACTCGACTGTATGGTCCCAGTCTTCCCAACTGAGTCCGCGGCAAACTCAGCTCTGGTTTGGAGCCAGTCCGGGCAAAAAAACACATATGACTCTGATGGGATTCAACCCACGACCTCCTCCCAGCCGGGAGTCCGCGATGCTATCCACTTCGCCATGATGGCTGGTTTATTTTCATTTCTATTTCTCAGAGAGTGACAGTGCAATTATATCACTATACAAAGACCTGTGCATTAAGTAATGTCCTGATGCCTTTTAATGAAAATGAAAGAACACTGACTAAAAAAAAATAGAAAAGAAAACCAGTAGAAACTTCACAGCCACATTCAGATTATTTACTGGTTCAGACTTAAGGTAACGCTGGTGGGAGTAGCAGACTCTCAAATTTTGAACCTGGAGTCCTAGGACCCTTTAGAATTGATGTTGGGAATCTCAGAACCCCTTAAGTGTAACAGCCGTGGGAAGCCCTGTTATCCTTTTCTTTTATTTTTAATGATCTATGTTTTGATGGAATACTACTCTTGCTTTTTCAGGGTCTGATCAAATTTGCTGTACTGAAATACAATTTCTAAAACGATTTGGTTCCAACTCATGTCAGAGTCTGTTTACTCTGGTCTACTTTACAAACACACTCTTTCTGAGGTTTTTTTTTTTTTTTTTAAAGTAATTTCACTTTCACCTTTGACGGAAAGAAATTAAGAAGGAGAGAGAACATATCAGGTCTGGGAAAACGGTTTGCCGACAGGTTTCCTAGCAAAAAGCATTGTCTTTGTAGTGATGCATGGTTTCTGCGCTGATAGGCGAGCTCAGCAGAAGTGCACCTCGCATGAGAAGTGTTCACTGACACTCGGGTAAACAAATAGACGAACTCCGACATGGGAGCTTGAAGAGAGCGGACTAATTAACTATAGTTGGCTAGGGAGTTCAACACTCCGCGTTGAGGAGAGAGCGGACTGGCTAACTTGTAGTTAGCTAGGGAGCTCAACACTCGGCCTTGAGTGTACTACAGTGTCGTACTACAGTGACATTAACACTAGTGACAGACCAGTGTTAGGGCCTCCAGGTTATAGGAGACAGTTTTGCCCTAGCACTGCGACAGTACAGCCGTAGACGGTTACAACGGCTATGACAGCTTTGACTGTACCACTGCTTGGCCCGGAGGTGGACACTGACAGAAAGACAGTGCATCAGCTGCTGACCCTCTGATGCAAGTGAACTGCTTGGACAGAGTGTGTTGCAGACTGGCCTAGAAGACGGTGTCTAGACTAGATCTTACTTGGTAGCTCATGCCAGTGAAGGGCTTTGGAAAGAATCCTGATGAAACCCACCAAACCAGAGTCTGGACTGACCAGATAAGGTACAGTGTGTGTGTTGGAGTGCAGAAGTGCTGAGTATATATTTAAACGAACTTCTCTTGAGTGTAGGGAAAACACTTCATCTTGAAAGCCGACTCAATTAGCACCTTCATATCCACTAATCCAGGGTCTCGCAGTGTTCACCCCTTGATTTTTTAAGAAAATGTACCCACTGAGATATTTCTGGTGATTTTGGTTTCCTTTCCTTCGATTCCCAAAACGTGATAGAACAGTCACAGTCATAACACACATGGTGGCTGTGAAGCTCGAGCAGTGCTGTATCAGTGTTTTTATAGTGAACCACGGGGACTGTAGTGACGCACAGTTTCTGCGCTCATAGGCGAGCTCAACGGAAGTGCACCTTGCGTGAGAAGTGTTCACTGACTCTCAGGTAAACAAGCAGACAAACTCCGGCAGTACGACATGGAGCTTGAAGAGAGCGGACTGGCTAACTTTTAGTTGGCTAAGGAGTTCAACACTCGGCCTTGAGGAGAGAGCGGACTGGCTAACTTGTAGTTAGCTAGGGAGCTCAACACTCGGCCTTGAGTGTACTACAGTGTTGTACTACAGTGACAGTAACACTAGTGACAGACCAGTGTTAGGGCCTCCAGTTAACAGGAGACAGTTTTGCCCTAGCACTGCGACAGCATAGCCGTAGACGGTTTACAACGGCTAGGATGGTTCTGACAGTACCATTGCTGGGCCCGGAGGTGGACACTGACAGTAAGACAGTGCATCAGCTGCTGACCCTCTGACGCGGGCGAACGGCCTGGACAGAGTGTGTCGCAGACTGGTCTAGAAGACAGTGACTAGACTAGACTTTACTTGGTGGCTCATGTCAGTGAAGGGCTTGGGACAGAATCCAGACGAAGCCCCCAAGCAGAGTCTGGACTGACCAGGTAAGGTAGAGAGTGTGTGTGTGTGTGTGAGTGCAGAAGTGCTGAGTATATAAACAAACTTCTCTTGAGTGTAGGGAAAACACTTCAGGACATTGGACACGAAAAGAACAAGTCAAATACCAGTCACTTTTATAGACATACTGGAAGGCAGTCAAAGACTGCATTTGGGTAATCTTCATCTTTAGAATACTAAACTCAGGGGGGCTGTTTAGACGAAAAACAAAAGGTGTCTTATGCTCTCCTCGATGCGCTAAGTTGAATGGAACCCTCAGCTAAGCTGTACGACCACTACTTTCCCATGAAACTGCGACAAATACACAGTAAGCTCAGCGGATCACAGCCAGAGCAACCACCTGCAAGCCATTTTGACTGCTGATCACGCGGGTGGTCGCGTCATCAATCTCTGTGTGTGTTTAGACGAAAAACAAAGGGTGTCTAAGGCTCACCTCGATGCGCTGAGTTGAATGGAACCCTCAGCTAAGCTGTACGACCACTACTTTCCCATGAAACTGCGACAAATACACAGTAAGCTCAGCCGATCACAGCCAGAGCAACCACCTGCAAGCCATTTTGAACCTGAGTTTAGTATTCTAAAGTTGAAGATTACCCTGCATTTGTTACGAAGAGCTGGATAAAACGTTTTATGTTACCTTTACTTGCGGTGCACTTGCCTCAAGTGACAAATTTTCTTGATCCTTCGCACTAGTCAAACTCTTAGGTACGGCATCTAAGAGTAAACTCCCGTGTTCTTTTCGTCTTTTTACTACAAAAGAATTAAAACACACTTCAAATTTCTCTCTATTGTTGTTGTTGTTGTTGTCTGTCATCAACGCATCCAAATTTGGGCAGTATTAAACAAACTGATGATAAGGTTATATGTTTGTAAAAATCATTGTTCTTCATAAGTACATTATAACTCACTAGCCGGTTACCCGACGTCGGCTGGGTATTATAAGAGAGAGAGAGAGAGAGAGAGACAGAGAGACACAGAGACAGAGACAGAGACAGGTCTATAGGCCTACATTACTCAGGTCTTCAGCCCTCGTTCAACCATTCATTTCTTAAAAACTGATTTGTATAAAAATGTAGTGAAAAATAAGAAAGAACGGTTTTTAACGGGGTTTTATTTGGATAAGATGTGGTGAATGGCGTTCCTAACATCCCTCTGTATCTGTAAACCGAACGATCATTACAATCGTAATCAGGGTTTAAAAACGGAGAACTCTAAAATCAGAGGATTTTTTCAGGTTCTGCTGAATTTTACTTTGCCTTCTGTCCCAAGTGATGATAAAACGTTCTGTATTTAACTTAGTTAAAAGCAATATCATACAGAACATGCTTTTGCTTCTTTCTTAACAGTAAAAGCAGTCTACATCTGTTCCATTTATCACTCTTACATATTAATTCCACTTTTCACATAAAACCCCCCAAAATACCGTATGCCAGCGAAATTGAAACATCAGAATATTGTCAGGTTGGGCTCGGTGCTTACTGCAAGGCCTGGGGATAGACAATGTTTTTTTTTTTTTTTTTTTTCCCCTGTGGAGCAAGGACGAACAGGCGATCAGGGTTGTCAACTCGTGAGCAGCCCACGTAGAGCTGTCCATGCGCGAAGCAGGGCATGTCCAGGTGAAGACCAGCTATCGTCAGCGATTGTCCCTGGGCCTTGTTGATGGACATGGCGAAGCACGTGCTCACAGGGAACTGCAGCCGCTTGAACTGGAAGGGCAGTTCAGTTCAGTACAGTGGTTTATTTAACGTCTATTCACCATTGATGATATTAGACGAAAAATAATCTAACGATGTCATTATCATCTAACAATGCTTAACCCCCCCCCCCCCCCCCCAAAAAAAAAGGGGGGGAGGGGAAGAAAGAAAAACAGCCGCATCAAAGCAACTTGGCAGTTTTAGATTGTGCGATAATAGTAGCAATTTTTATGATAGAAGGGCTGGACAATATTTGACTGATATCTTGGACTTTGATGTCAATAGAATTTTCTTTACAGATTGGAGTTAAGACGGAACATTCATCAATAGTGATGTACTGAAATAGGCTTACCACAAGTACAAAGAACGTGGCAAGAATATTTTGTTCCATGCATTCAACTTGAGTTTTGTTACTATCTTGGAAATATGACGAGGACAAGTATTTACATATTTAAGATTTTCTCCACGAATTCTGTTATAAACACAACTTTCTGATTTTAGCAAACTTTCTGACGAAGATATTTTCAGTGAAGATAAAGAATTACAATCAGGGCTATGTTTAGCTCCAGCTTTAGCAAGAATATCTGCTACTTCGTTCCATTTCAATCCACCATGAGAGGGAACCCAGCAGAAGTCAATACATATTCCATGAATCCTTAAACAGTGTATGAGTTGATGAATATCAAAAAGTAAATCTTTCCGAGCCTACCGTCCCAATGTTCTAGAGATTGTTTAGAATCCACACATATGAGAATATCATGAAAAGGCATAGGAGTATCATAAATGTAGCTCAAAGCCATCAATATTGCATATAATTCTGCTGTAAATATGGAAAACCCTTTGCCAAGATGATAATTCTTTTTCACATTTAGACTAGGAATGACAAAACCAGAACCACTACTAGTGTTATCTAGGACTGAGCCATCAGTGTAAATTTTCAGGTGATTATATAAACTTATTAAGATGAACTCTGACATCACACTAACCAAGAGATTAAAGTTTTCAGTTTTAGAAACACTTGTGTAATTGTAATCAAAATTTCCATACAAATGCTCCCAAGGGGGAATCTTAGGCGTGATGGGATCTTCAGAAATTGTTGATAAATCAATGTTACAATCAGACATAAGCTTATACGTGTAATTTCTAATTGGTTGTAAATAAATAATATTTCTAGCTCGTTTGGGATTATCTTTGTTCGAGTCCATCAATAGTTCTGCTGTAACTGAGTTCTTAACTGACAGGCTTCTAAATCACATATTTTGATACGTATAAGAGCCGTTGTTCTTGAAAAAGATAACACCTCTGCAGCTCGATAACTTTTGATAGCATTTGCATGAAATGGTACCCCTAAGGCCAATTTCACTGCTTTGCTATCCAAACTTTGTAGCTTTTTAAAAAGATATTTTGGAGCAGAAAAATAAACTTCTTGGCCATACTTTAATTTGGATCGAACTAAAGAAGTAGACAAATGCAATAAATTTTTCGTGTCTTGCCCCCAAGGCTGGTGGTTGATTATCTTTAAAAAGTTTATTATTTTTCTTGCCTTGGCTAATAAATGTTCTACATACTTTTTCCAACTAAGTTTTGTTGTCAAAGTCAAAGACTCCTAAAAAATTAACACAATTTGATATTTCCTCTAATTTGAAAACAGATAATATGGAAGGATTTTCACCATTATTAAATAGCAGCAAAAACATGTTTTTCCCTGACAATTTTAAACCATTTTCTTTTATATAATTTGATAAATTGTTTAGTTCCTGTTGATAAATTGTCTGCACATGTTTGATAATCCTCTTATTCGAATTTTTCCTTAAACTGAAAGGGGATGTCGGATGGGTGATGAAGATCCATGGCAGGAACACATCCTCTTCTTTGTTTTGTCCAGTCATAATGGTGGCCTCAATGACGTGGGGCATCAGCTGCTTCCCGACCAGTCGTGTTCCGTTGCACAGTCGAGGAGCATCCAGGTTTCTCAACAGCATGATGGAGCATCCCACTTTGAGGTGGAGAAGATGCAGCGGTGTGTCTGGAGGTGTCAGAGAGTGCAAAACCTCTGTTGGGTACAGCACAGTCTCTGCTTCATCCACAACTGTGTCCACAGACCGGTAGAGGTGTTCTGGCATTGGAAGCTGGTGCAGGAGCTGTTGGTTGATGGTATTGACCATGTCATTCCTGGGAGCTAGAATGGCTCTCTCACTAAGCCACGCTTGGTCCATGTACTTTGTGGTCAGGTGTGGGTAAACCTTTTGCTGCAGCTCCTTGCTGTCTGCTACCAGCTGTGCACGGTCTTTTGGGATGGTGTTCAAGTCCTCTTGGTCTCTGGGTACTACCTGTCCATTGCCGATGGAGAGGAGCTGATTAGCAAAGTGTTGCGCCGCTTCATCCCCTTGCAAATGAGCCCTCATGCTGGTAGTCAGGGTGATCTTGTGAACGCCCATCCATAGAGGTGAGGACTTGAGACAGGCTGCAAGTTCATCTGCTGGTGTTCTTCTGTTGATGATGGGCAGGGTTTGGCGGAAGTCTCCAGCAAGAAGAAATGTGACACCACCAAGGAGACCACCACCTCTGAGGTCCTGTGGGGTATGGTCAGTGCTGCGAGGGCTAGCTTGTGGGCCATGGTGTATTCATCCTATACAATTAAGTGACAGCATTTGAGAACCTCGGCTTCATCAGTTCCTTTGCTGATGTTACATGTGGGGGACTCCATGCGTGGCAGGTTGAGAGGCAGTTTGAATGTAGAATGAGCAGTCCTGCCCCCAGTTAGCAGAGTTGCAGCAATGCCCGAACTTGCAACAGCGATGGCAATTTTGCCTTGCTGCTGGACTGTTGCAAGCAGCAGGTTGAGCACAAAGGTCTTGCCAGTGCCGCCTGGTGCATCAAGGAAGATAATCCCACCAGCCCTTGTGTGACGTTGTTCAGGACATAATGGTAAGCAGCGGCCCGGTCATGTAGCAGCTTGGGCTTATTTTCTGCCACGTACTGAGCCATGTCGTCAGTGTTGTAGTTGGTTTCACGGAGCAGAGATGGCTGGAAACGTGCACTCGTTGATCTCGTTTAGGTGCGGGCAGACCATACAGGTGGAGCGCCTTCCCCCCTTTGCCCAGGACTTTGTCTTCCAGCAGGATGAGGGCTTCATTGAAGATGGCATCGTTGCAGTTTGCAGTCTGACTGGGCTGGTGCCAGCGCACCTGTACACAGCACACACACACACACACACACACACACACACACACACACACACACACACACACACACAGAGAGAGAGAGAGAGAGAGAGAGAGAGAGAGAGAGAGAGAGAGAGAGAGAGAGAGAGAGAGAGAGAGATCAGTTAAGATATGATACTGAAAGGTATCTGATCAAAGCTGAGCAGACTAAAAAAAACAGAAATATAATAAATTCACACACACACACACACACACACACACACACACACACACACACACACACACACACACACACACACACACACATAGACACGTATACACTCACATACATGCACAGTCACATTTACGCATGCATTCAAAAAAGCACGAACATGATTAAGCTAGAGATTGATTTCAGATGTGCACATCATACTGTAAATCAGAATTAAAAAGCCAAATTATATAAGGTAACATCAATAAGAACCTATATGAACATATGTACCTAACTACACACACATACACGCGTGCACGCACACCTTACTCACACACATGTTTCTATGTTCGCACACAGACACAGTGACACAAACACATATCACAACAGATCATGATTTATTTAAAAGTGCAAAGGACCTGTGGTCAGAACTGTTCCTGATCCTGTGGCCTAGGCGAAATTTGAAGGATAACAACATTAGGGGCTCACGGTGTTAGAGAACCTTGGCGTTAGGGGTAGTGGCGTTAAGGTACTCAAAGTTAGAGTCACGGGGCGTAAGCGAGTAAGTTATAATGATGAGCTAAAATATGAGCACTGTCTCTTGCAATCACTCCTGGTCTCTTAAACATGCGTCTTTTCTACATCTCGTTCAGACTCTATTGCCTCCCCGAAGACGGAGTATGGCTGCCCATGTGGCGGGATAAGAAAGGGTCATACACGCAAAAATGGCATCCCATAGGGCATGCTCACATCAACGTTTACATTTGTACAGAGTTAGTTATTATTGTATTCATTGATATATATGACAGTAAAAATAAATCACTTTTAGAAGAGAAACTGACTTTGTGCGGGACATCTTCAGACATGCACTCTTTGTGCTTGTGCCACAGCTGTTGTGGGTTGGCCAGTCCACACGCCACGATCATGATGGCGAACAGGTCTCGCAGCTTGTATGCAGAGTGACTGACTGTGGCCTATTCCAGTGTTGCATCCCAGTGGGTGTCGTCATCAAGGAGGTCCCATTTACAGCAAGCTTCTCTGAAAGTTGCGAACGCAACATCGTCAACTGTCCGCAAGGCATCGAAAGACGTGGGGCCTGGCACCACATGCAGCAGGAGTCTCAGACAAAAACACCCGGAGTTTGAGAGGCGAACTGTGTAGACTCTGCCCAAGGTGTCGCTGGACTTGATGTCTGGTTGGCTAGCCATGGGAGTGCCTTGAAGACGTCGCTTCCATTTCCAGCTGCCTTTGTCCCACCTGTAGAATTCAGGTACTTTGGCAGTACAGAAGCGTCCTCGCAAAATCATCCTGCTGCTGGCAGAGGTCGAAGAAGGCCGTCAGAGTTGTCTTAGGTGGACTTCAGCTCTGGCTGCCATGGTGGTGTCTGTAAAGTAGACTCTTTGGCCATTTTGCAGGTGTACGCTCATGTGTTGTACAGGTGGGTAGCGCTGGTGAATGGGGAAGTTAAGGATGCGCCACACTGCCTCGCTGGTACAAATGTACCGTCCTGTTTGGTATATGGCCACCTCATGTCGTGGAGCTCCCTGTGGCTCAACTGCAAACACAGCCTGGTCACTGCCTTTGTTGATGTATTTGCATATATATTTGACTGACTTCACAGAGGAGCAGAGCTCAACGTTGAGATGGGCAGAAAACACCTTTGACAAAAATGGGCAGTATGGCACAATACACCTGTTTTTTTTTCCACTTCAAGTTCCCGGTGACCTTCATGGTGATCTTGGCAGTGTACACCATCCTCTGGCTTTCTTCGGCGGTAGAGAGGGTAGCCCGTCTCGATCGGTCTGGGTCTCATGCAGTAGTGGCTTTGGAAACTTCTTGCTGCACTGGCCATCCTTCATGCAGGGAGAGCTGGGGTTCAAGGCACCACAGGCTCCATGGATCATGTTGTTCTTGACAATGTTGAACAGCTCTCCATCCACTTGTAGGATGACCAGTTAGGGTATCCTACCCGAGCTGCTCAAAATTGGATCGTGTGGATCCGTATGAAATGGTCCTGAGAGGGAACTGAGAAACAGGAATGGAAAGGTAACTGCCACATGGAGTAGACGACCAACTATAACGAACACCAACGACCAACTATAACGAACACCAACAAACCACCACGGGGGACAGCAGCACCAAAATGCAGTGGATGGCTCTGGAGAAGGAGACTGAGGGATGTAGTAGAGAAAAAGGTGACAGAACTCTGGGAAGAGAAAGTTGAAAGAGAAAAAGAGAGTTGAACCTGATTCTCACAAATATTCCAGAGAGTGGTAGTGAGAGCAGAGAAAAAAGAGTGAAAGAGGATATGGCAAACATACAGAATATACCTGAAAATATCTGTCCTGATCTGAAACAGACTTTTCAGGAGCCAGTGAGACTCGGAAAGTTCAGTATCGGGTCGAAACCCAGATTGATCAAAGTTGGTGTCAAAACGAAGGAAGCAAAAAAAAGAAAATTTGAAAACGAGGAAGTGGGTCGTGGAGCCAAGCTAGGTTGGTGACCAGGTTCCGCACATAATTATTGGTCTTGTGTTCTTTTGTAGGAGATGCGGAATAGTTTCCTCAGGCACCTGGTCTCAAACGCCTGGATTCTTCTTTCTGTTTCGGGCCATCAGTGTCCATGTCTCGAAGCCATATAACAGGATGAAGACCACTAGTGACTTGTAGAGCCGGAATTTTGTGTGGAATTTGATGTTGCTCTTCCACACCCTGTTCTGACCATCGCTGCTGATGCGTAGTTGATCCTGATTCGGATTTCTGCCGTGCAGTACCATCTTTCGACAGGGTTGCTGAAGCTGTTACTTCTTCCAGGGGCTCACCATTCACGGTTATGTTGGCACTGCTGTTGACCATGACCTTCGACTTCTCTGTGCTGACCTCCATGCTGTAGACATTTGCTCTTGTGACAAGTCTGTTTGTCAGATCCTGGAGCTCGGTGTTGCAGCCCCCCATGAGGTCGATGTCGTCTGCAAAACGAAGACCGGCCTGCCGCCAATGCTGATGGAGGTGTGATGTTCTTCGAGGGTCTCTTGCATGAATCGCTCCAGAAAGATGTTAGAAAGTACTGGAGATAGTAGGCACCCTTGTCTGACTCCGACTGTAGTTGGGAAGAACTGGCCCTGCTGGCTGTTGAGGAGTACTATGCTGCTGGAGTATTCGTAGAGGGCCTGGATGACTTGGACGAGCCTCTCATCAATGTTGAGTCTCTGAGAACCTGCCGTAGGCCGTTGTGCCACACCAAATATTAACTCGTTTAAAAAATCTTATCGACAAGCATAAAACAATATAACTGATATCACGTTCGACTTTGATGGTCGAAAATAAAAACCGGGCTTGCTATATAGACCTGACCAATGAACGAGTAGACTAAGAAGGGGCATATAAAGCCGTGAGGCTATGATGAAATAAATCATCGCCCCTAAACCTGAACCTGAACCAAACCATTGTGCCTAACCATTGTGCCTTCATTTCAGTGTGCTGGCTTTGACATTTGATTGAAGACTAGTAAATAATTGTCGGAACTGTATTTCTGCTGATTTACTTGTGATTATAAAGTTCTGTAAAAATTCGTGATAAATGCGAAAACTGTTCATGATGGTTAAAACTCGGCAATACACAAATTCAAAGACAATGTAGTGACGCGCGGATTCTGTGCACATAGGCGAGCTCAGCGGAAGTGCACCTTGCGTAAAAAATGTTCGATGACATGACAGTCAGGTAAATGAGCAGACGAACTCCAAGAGTACAGCACATGGGCTCGAAGAGGGGCCGGACCGGCTAACTTGTTGTTAGTTAAAGGAGCTACGTTGTGCTGACAGTGACACTAGTGATACACTATTGCTAGGGCCTCCTGTTAATAGGAGACAGTTTAGCCCTAGCGCTGCAACAAGACAGCCGTTGACGGTTACAACGGCTTTGACAGTTCTGACAGCACCACTACTAGACTCGGGGACTTTGACACAGTGATACTGATAGTGACCGACTCGACGTGGTAGTTGGTGCCATTGAGGGGCTTGGGAAAGAATCCTGACGACCCCCAAGCCAGTGTCTGGACTGACCCGGTAAGGTAGAGAGAGAGAGAGAGAGAGATGATGATGATGATGATGATAATCTTTATTTCCAAGGGTAACAGATAAGCAAACACATGCTTTTTTTCATCCGGCCCTTGCCCCACTAAGGGACTAACTAAGCATGACTAGCGACTACTAAGCGTAACTAGCGACTAAGACTTACAAAAATTATAACAAACACACATATCTTCACAAATGCATTAAAAATGATGAGAGTTGTTCATCTACTACATTTAAGGCGAATATGACTTTAAAGGAAAAAAAAAAAAAAAGCAGTTGCAACAACAAACAAAAATAAAGAAATTAATTTCAAAGATGAGAAAGAAAAAAAAAAATCAGCACGCACAGACATAGAATAAGCGATCCTCCTATCGAAGAGAGAGAGAGAGAGAGAGAGTGTGTGTGTGTGTGTGTGTGTGTGTGTGTGTGTGTGTTCTTCTGTTATGTGGCCGCAATCAACACTCTTATTATTTTGCCACAGAATAGGTTTCCGTGAACCGGCTGCCCGACTTAAAAAAAGAAGAAGAAGAAAAAAAACCTGCAAAGTGTAGGGAAAATACAACTGTTGAGAGCTTCAAGGCACGGCTCTCAGCGTGTCACTAGTGCAAGGCTGCGCACTCTTCCCCCCGTTGCGTTCATGTCATAAGTGGCAACAGCAACCTACTCGACAGATCCAGACTTCAGACCCTTCTTATGTTGACGTCATGGCCTTTTGTCAGTCAGATCGCTATTCAGTGAGGACGATGTTCTTGATATTTATTCTTTCTGCTGCTGGATTGAATAGAAAATACTGAGTTGAAAATCCTTTAATGTCCAGATAAAGTCAAGACTTCTGAAGAGATGTTCGCAGATGATACGAAGGTATTTACAAGAACAGATACTGAGATGGGAGCAAAGGAACTGCAAGCTGATCTGGACGAACTCCAAATATGGCCAGATAAATGGCAACTAAAGTTCCATCCACAAAAATGCAGTGTTCTGAAACTAGGTAATAAGAAATCAGCAGCATCATACAGCATGAATGGAAAAACTGAAGAAGGAGAGCGGAGTACAACATCCTTGGCCGAAATCAAACTGGAAAGAGATCTGGGAGTAACAATACATGAAAATCTCTCATTTAAAGATCATGTGGCACAAGTCACAGCCAAAGCCAACAAGATAGTGGGGTTGATTCGGAGGTCCTTTGATTATCTTTCAGAACAGACTTTCAGCCAGCTGTTCAAAAGCCTTGTACATCCACTGTTAGAGTATGGGCATTGTGTCTGGCAGCCATACCAGAAAATGCTTTGCAGAGAAATAGAAGATGTGCAGCAGCAAGCAACCAGACTCCTCAGTCATTTGAAAGATAGGCCTTACTCAGAGAGACTAAAGGTACTAAATCTACCAAGCCTAGAACACAGACGTCTCAGAGGCGATGTCATTGAAGTCTTTAAATATCTGAATGGCTACTACAAAGTAAGTGCTCCAGTCTTCAAATTAGCTACTACCACTGACCTTAGGGGAAATTCTCTGAAACTGCAGAAGCAAAGATCAAGAGTAAATATCAGATCAAATTTTTTTTTTTTCCCACAGAGTGGTCTCCTGCTGGAATGGTTTGCCAAACACGGTGGTCTCAGCCCCTTCACTGAATGCTTTCAAAAGTCTTTTGGACCAGCACTGGAAACAACTAAAGACAGTTTACGAACTGAGTGTCTGACTTAAGTTAGGGACATGTATTTCTCATGCATGTGAAAATCTTTAGACAGTAAAACTAGGACCAACGAACAGGCCCAAAAAGGGCCTCAAGGGTATCAAAAAGGGTATCAAGTCAAGTCAATTTTTGGACATGTTACCTGTGCTATGTAAATAGGCAAATCACATAACTGTGATCATTGATTTTATTGAAGATGTAATGGTACCATTCTCTTTCTTCCACTTCTTCCTCCATCAGGTGAATGTCTTTAAATGTGGAAATGTGGTATGGTTTCCATAGCATAAATCTTAAAGGTATTCCTGTGGAAATTCCCTTTTTTGTTTTCAACAGGAAAACAATCACAGTTGACGGTGCACATTAAACTGGAAAAAAAAGAGGTTGAGAGAGAAAGGAACTTGAAAGAGGAGTATAAGGTCACTGGGTGTGCAACAGCAACTATATAACAGCCACATATCAGCCTAGGCATCAGCCTAGTTGACCAGGGCCCCCATCTCTCTTGTCTATCTTTTTCTACACACACACACACACACACACACACACGCACACACATACACGCACACATGGTGATGATTTGAAAAAGTTTTTCACTGTGCCTGTGAAAATCAGCCAGGCAATGATGGTGGTTTCAGAAGCCTGATTGGAACTGACGGTGAGACCTACATCTGAAACCTGATTCCACAGGTGAATTTTAAAGGGTAAAGGAGTGGACGTGTAGGACTTCTGACAAGCAGTATCTCTAGTAACCTGTTGTTCTCCCGAATGAGCCTTCTAATTTTAAGAGAAAGAGGACAAAATCGAGGAGGGATTAACTTAAAAAAGAAACAAAAATTCACATTGATTCTCTTCTAAACATGACGTCCATCTTTTGTTTTTTTAACTTTGCGAAAAAAAATCTGATCAAATGACAAAGTGGACATCGTGGCAGAATTATCAGAAGCCCTTTTAAATAGTTGATAGTTTGCAGTTGTTAAGTCCTCTGTAATGGAGAGTCTTTCAACTTGCGCCGTTCTGACAGCACTGACATCTTGAAATAAGCCGAAAGATGACTGGTCTTGGTTTTCCATTACACCCCTATTACCTGTACGGCGTGCAATGTCCACATCTGCTGAAGACACCGTCTTTACACCAAGCTTGTTAAACAGTTCAGCATAGTGCTTTACACAATCTTCCTTTGCCTCTTCCCTTCTCACCTGCTTCCCAAACACACACACATTCCACTTTCTGCCGTGTTGTTCACTATCATTCTTTTACTTTGTGTAGAGTGGTGTAATCTCTTTCATTTTCTCAGTCACTGCACTCTTCAGTTCTCTGTTTTATTCTTTAACTGTACTTATTTCTGATGTAAGTTAATCGTTTTCAGTTTGCAAATCAATCACACTGTTCAAGCGCATTGATTCGCTTAGACTGTGCTTAGAATGTGCTGTTGTTGTCTGATCATTTCAGTTTTCAATGCCTGGATCTTGGCCTTTACCGTCTCCAAGTCATCTTTGGTTTGGCATATGACGTTCTAAGTGATAAAGATAATGGTGGAAAAGACCTTTGAGGATCGGATCCTGATGCTATCGATGAGGAGAAGACAGATGGGAATCAGTACCATCCACTTTTAATGGAGATAGGTGCTGATGATGATGTGGCTTCATTGTTCGTTGCACATGACAGCCGTGAAGAAAGCGCCGTTAGCGAGGGTGATGAAGCAAAAATAGTGGAACCCATGCTATCAACGAGCACTGCACCCCCTTCTGTCATGAGGGACAGGGTTGTGGACAAGGTGGGAACTCAGGATGACGGTGAGGGTCCCATGGAAGTGGCCGGGGGGTGGCATGGGGCGTGGCCAGCAACAGCTGATCAGAGAATGGAAGGAGCAGATGCACAGCCCTGCAACCAGGGAATCCTGGTCTGAAAGTCAACTGTGCCAATTTTCGGCCTGTTGACTATTTGGAATGATTTTGCTGACCTCATGAATCATCAGGTTGTTCAGACCAACCTTTATGCTGATCAGTTTCTGGAAGCACACCCAATCTTACAGAGTTATCATGGGCCAACAAGTGGGATAAAATGGATGGAGCAGAAATGAGGAAGTTCCTGGGCCTGGTTCTACTGATGGGCATTGTCACTGTGCACCTGCCTTCCATTGTACTGTACTGGTCCAAGAAGGTGCTGTGCCGAGTTCCTGTCTTCAGTTTCCATCGTGACCAGAAACCAGTTTCAGGCAAGTAGCTCTATTTTTCCTTTATTCATTTTTTTTTTTCAAACTTGATTCTTCATTCGTCCACCATTTATTTTCCATATTTCTCTTCTTTCCCCTATTTCCTACTGAAATCATATAATTATGGCAAATAATGACTATGGATAGGTGAGACCCTGTGTGTGTGTGTGTGTGTGTGTGTGTGTGTGTGTGCACATGTACGCATAAACATTATTTATGTATACAAGTTTTCCATACAAGTTTGTTCATTTTGTAAAACACAGAAATACTCATCCACAGCATTTTTTTTGGTACGATTGTGGTGTTTTTATATTCATGTGTATGTGTGATACTGTTAGTGTGTGTTTGTGTATATTTGTATGTGTGTGTGTGTGTGTGTGTGTGTGTGTGTGTGTGATATGTACGTGTTTGTGTGCACATGTGTGCATAAGCATTATTATTTTCTGTATGCAAGTTTTCCATACAAGTTTGTTCATTTTGTAAAACACAGCAGTTTTGTTGGTGTGTAAGATTGTATTTTTTTATATTCATGCGTGTGTGCGATACTGTTTGTGTGTGTGTGTGTGTGTGTGTGTGTGTGTGTGTGTGTGTGTGTGTGTGTGTGTGTGTGTGCATGTAGGCTGTTTGTGTACATGCGAGTGTGTGTGTGCACGCATGCGCATGCACTCGTGCACCCAGTTATGGATCTGCTTACTTGAGACTTTTAGTTTGTATTTCCGATTCTTTTTCAGTTACTGCATTTCAGTGACAATGCAGCCATGCCAGTGCAAGGTGATCCAGGGTACAACCAGCTCTACAAGATTCAACCTATTCTGGTTCATCTGCATGAAAAGTTCCAGAAACTTTATTTTTCCAATCTACAGTGTTTTTCTTTTTTTGCTCACCTGTGCGTGTATTCATGATTTTCTCAGTGCTGTGACCAGACCCTAGTGCCATCAGTGAAAGAAAACCCGAGTGGAGTATAACATGAATCCCTGTGTGTGTGTGTGGTTTTTTTTTTAACCACAATTTGGACAGACAAAAAGAAAGAACACCATCCCCTACAATTATGAAGCAGGGAATGCAGACAACCTGAGGATTATGTCCAAGCCTGTGAAGTTTAGTACAGCAAGTGCTGGATTCCAATACAGAACAGCATGGCATTAATGTGAGTACAATATGTTCAGAAACTCTAACACAGTTCCTACAGTGTTTTGTGTGATAACAAATGGATACAATGTGTGTGTGGGTTTTTTCTTTTTTTTTTTTTTTTTTCTCAACAGAGAGAATTTTTTTTTTTTTTTTTCAGACTTTTTTTCCATAGTTGTCATTTTGAACATTTACTAATAAGTATTATAGTATAACAATTTGGACCACACTGTATACTGACAGAGATGTTGAGTAAACACTAATAAATGTTTTTGTCAGTGTTTACAGGTTTTATATGTTTTAACATGCGTTTGTGTTCAGAAACTTTTTTTTTTTTTTTTTTTTTTAAACCGATCATTCATTGTATCCCTGTCCATGCCCTAATGGCCAAGAAAATTATTCTTATATAACATCATGGCTTGGAGTATAGGGAAAGATAAGCCATAAAATCTAAGTCATATGTCAACAAATAGATAAGCAGTGATGGAGGTACTGAACCTACCCCCCAAATTGTAAAATTATACCCCTTTCTAGTGGAATTGGGGTACCCCCAATAACATGCAGATTATTACACAGAGTGACATTTATTGAGAACAATATGAATCCTAGGTGTTCGTAATGTTGTTGAGCAAACGCCAAAAGGTATTTTTGTTGTGTTTAGTGGGCTTGTATATGCCGAATTGTTCTAAACTCTCAAATTGAAAACAAAACAAAAAAACTTGTTTTATCACATGTTATTGATGTGCACTATCAATATTACTAACAAAATCAGATTAGAATGATGTGAAATTGTAGAGAAGGGGTATAAGAAAGTAATTCACAAAAAAATCAAAGAAATAAGTCAATAAATGGATGAGTAATGCACATGCTAGTGAACATACCACACAAAAGAAACAATTATGCCCCTTTTTACCTAGAAAATAGTACCCCCAATTACGAGCAGATTGTCATCAAGAATAACATTCCTTGGGACTTATATGACTGTCATATGTTAGTGCTGATGTTGAATAAATAGGAAGACCACTTTTTCAGTGTCTTCACTCATTTTATATGGTGCAATGTGTTTTTGTATACTCGAAAACCTTTTTTTTGTGTGTTGTAAAAACCACCATCCTACATGAAAAAGTCTAGACCCTATCCACCATCAAGGGCTTCGATTGTGTCTGGGTGCAGTCCTCACCACTCCTGTTTATAGCTTGTATGCAGAGGCAGGAGAACCATCCCTCTCAAATCACAGACTAGAACTGCCTTGAACTACTGTCTGAGTCTCTCGTCTGAACCTTTAAAACCCTGCATATGACTGTTTTCGACCCCAAATTCCAAAAGAAATTCGATGACTACCCCAGTTACATTCCACCCTTGGGCATTCGTATTCTTTCCCATCAGAACAAAGCAGGTATTGACCTTGGAGTAGTTAGTGATTTCTCTGAGTTTCCTGACGACCCTCCATGGACTTTCTTCACACCAGAGATCTGGTTTGATTTAGCCTCATACCGCAAAGATTCCACTAGTTCCTTGGCATACAAGTCCCTTTTTGCTGAACTGTGTTCCAAGTTTCTATCTTTTAAAAGAATTTTCACTGACGGTTCCAAATCTGAGGGGGAGTGGCCTGTGCAGCCTATTGCCCTGGTACTCCTTCTGAGATATTATAAGAACATATTCCATCAGATGCTTCTGTTTACTCTGCTGAACTTACAGCTCTGGTTCTAGCATTGAAGGTAATCTTTCAATCCACAAACAAAAACTTTCTGATTTTGTTGGATTCGCTGTCAGCTTTGGAGGCCATAGCTGGTCATAACCTCCATCATCCCGAAATTCTACACTTAAAAAACTTTATACTACGTTGAAAGCAGAAGGTCACAATATCGTTCTGGTTTGGGTTCCAGGTCATGTTGAGGGAATGAAATAGCTGATTGATTGGCCAAGAATGCCACAAAAGGGGAAACTGTCTATAACATGTCTGTCCCATACACAGATCAAAAACCCAAAGTTTACGATTATGTCAAAGACCCACTGGCAAGAGGAATGAACCTTGCAGACTGATAACAAACTATTTACAATTTGTCCTGTGCCGCTTGCACACAGGCCACTCGTTTTATACCCATTCTTATCTTTTAAAGGTGAAGAAGCTCCGTGGTGCATTCCATGTCATGTTCCACTCACAGTGAAACACATTCTTTTAGATTGTTGGTATTTGCACGATGTGAGACATAAACACTTTACAGCAGAGTCCACGAAAACCCTGTTCAGAGATGTCCCACCTGACGTGATCTTTGAGTTTCTGAAAGAGATCAACATTTTTCATCTACGGAAGAAAGATTTTTAACGAAGTTTCGGGTACGCTTTAGAAGATGTATTTTTAAAGAGATGTGTGAAAGGTTGTTTCTTTTTTTTGTTTTGTTTTGTTTTTTTGTTGGCAACTTGTGAGTTGATTTTAACGTGGTGACAGCCTTGATATGGCCCTTTGCGGTCGGCTGGGCTATAAGCAACATTACCTTACCTTACACGTATATACATTCCCAATATAGAGAACAAGAATGGAACTGACTTAACAGCAGACAACTTGAATCTTGCATAGAACAAGGAAAGATGTGATGCAAAATGCATTTTGAAAACAAAAGCAATAAAAACAGATCTGATGTAGTCTGCATGATGATTCTTTAGAAAATGTGGGTTTGTGAAATCCACAATGTTCTGCAGGAATGAGAAGTGTGAATGTTTTCCTTTTTACAAGGTGTGGGTCTGATTGACCTATGATATGTGTGAATAAGGAATATCAAAAGCAAAGATTATTTATTTGCTTACAAATGTTGTGCATACATAATTGTTGAGCAGCATTTGCTGCATTTATGAAATGTTTGATCATTTAGTAGTAAAAAAAAAAAATGGAATTGAAGGGGGGGGGGGGGGGGGGGGGGGTTGGGGGGGGGGGGGGAGGGGAGCGGATTTTTAAAGTGAAAAAATGTGTCTGTCAGGCCCATGAGCTATGGTGAAGGTAAATTGCTATGCCATTCTACAAGGCATAAATTGATGATACTGTGTTCTTGACTGAAAAATTAAGAATTGTTTCTTTATTGCAGTCTACAATTTCATGTTACAAAGCCTACAAGCACAGAACATATTTTGGGATGGTATCTTTATTGCATAAAATAATTCCCTTAAATGACAGAAAGTGATGAAGCTGTTTTCTACCCTTTAGAATTGCAGATAACATAACACCATAGAGAAAGGCATGATATAGAAGAACAATGTTTTTCACTATGTGCAGATTGGTGCGCTGAAAATATGGTGAAACCAGTTAAGCTGTGAATACCAGAGCCCTGGACATATCACCGCAGAGTATAAATACCATGACATCCACAGAAGTGCTCGACTTCCAAGGCAGACTCTATCACAACCAGCAAATTTGTTTCATTTGCCAAAAACCCATTATTACAAAATGAGTGGTGTGCCAGCGATACTGAAGGCATGCCGTCTTGTTCTTCAAAATGTTTGGACATTATGTCACGATCAGTGTGGGCATTTGTGCAAGGATTTCTCATCAGCTGTGTCCTGTGCTTGAGTGACAAATCTGAATCAGAAACCAAGGTAGAGACAGTTCTTTGTGAGCATGATTCTGTGTCACAATCATATGTAGAGTCAAGCGAACAAGGGATAATCAAGAATGAATCTGTTGGAGTGGGAGTGTCTCCCATAACTGTGATGGATGATAAGTATTCGTTGATGGTCAGATCGAAATATGATGAAACACAGATTAGTGAAACCAATCTTGACAACATCACCTCTTCTGTGCACTTTAGGATGGATATATTAAATAAGCCAAGTCCTGATGGCCACACAGTGGAATTTTTAACAGAACATGCATCAGCAATGGTGAATAAAAATGAAGAGGTGCTTCAAGGTTTCCAGTTGGTTTCTGATCAGAATTCTTTAGCTAGTCCAGCTTTTGACTCTAACATTAAGCAACCCATTAACAATAAATCAACAAGCCTTGGGACTTCAAGGAATACAGATGAAATTGCTCTATCCAAGGAGGTCAACTGCAGTAATGGTTATGATCTTTTACACAATGGAGAGAATGTTGCTCTAAGTTCTAGTGAGATGCAACAAAATTTTTGCAAAGGAGAAGTTTCAGTTTCAAATGTAATGAAGTCAGAGAAGATATTAAACAATCGGTTGAAGCCAAACAGTGACAACTTGAACATTACCTTTAAACGACAACAGAATAAATACAGGTGTAGTCATTGTTCTAAATCATTTTGTAACAAACATTACCTGAGTAGGCACATAAAATCACATAGCACTGATGGCAGATTATTGCAAGAAGAAAGTCGGCAAACCTTCACATGTGAGTTTTGTGCACAGGTCTTTGCAGGCAGATACTCGTTGAAAGCACACATTAGGCGTAAACACTCTGGTGAAGTGCCAATGGAGTGTGATGTGTGTGGTAAAGTGCAGCCTGGTAGTTATGCTCTCCGAGCGCATAAGAAAGCCTGTCATGACTTCAACAGCTTATGTCATATATGCGGAGCGGAGTTTTCTGGACGGACTTCATTTGACAAGCACATGGCTGGTCATGAAGGGATAAAACGCTATTTCTGTGATATCTGTGGGGCAGGGTTTGTGCACAACAGTTCTCTGAACAACCACAGTTCAGTTCATTTATCAACAAAATCCTACCAGTGTGACATTTGTTCACAGATGTTCAAAACACAGTATTTGCTAAATGAGCACTTACTTAAGACTCACCAGTGTGGCCCTTCTATAGAACACCGAATCCGTGGGTTAAAGAAGATGGGGGTGGAGGTGGACAAAGATGCGATCAGTAAACATGCAAATCAACAGTGTCTTGTGTGCAGTGAGTTACTGGTAGATGGCAGATGTGTCTCTCATCCAGACAACAGCCAAGAAGTGTTCTACTGTTCAGCATGTGGAGATATGACCAGCAACATTGTTCTGTTTTATCAGCATGTCAAGTGGCATAGGGGGATGCTGTTGTCCCACAACCGTCGCACAAACATCAGTGTAGAGGCATCCATTGGTTGTCACTTGTCTGGTTCTGGATCTGGTGTTACAGCAGCACTGATCAAGTGTGAAGTGTGCTCAAGAACATTCAAGAACTGTGAGTACTTGTCTGCACATATGCATCAGCACAGAGAACCGCGGTTTGCCTGTGACATTTGCAACAAACGCTTCACTTACAAATGTAACTTGAAGACTCATATGAGCACTCACCTAGATACATGGCCATTTGAATGTCAAGACTGTCATAAGAAATTTCGTGACAAATATGCTTTCAAAAAACATCAGCTGAAACATAAAGAACCACAGTTTAAATGTCAGGTATGTGGTAAAGCATTGACACGTCGTCCATACTTGATAAAACACTATCAGAAAGTGCATCCAGAATATCAAGGTAACATGCAGTTATAAGGTAGTTGCATATTTTGGTCAAGTAGGCTTCCACCATCATAATGTAGAACATGTCAGCGGGGCCTGGCTGACATAGGGGATAAAGGCATTGTTCTCTGGATCCAAAGGTCCTGGGTTCAGTTCCTGCTTAAATGAAGACGGCTAGGTGAGAGTTGTTCTCTTCAGTCAATGCCTGGGCAGAATCCAACTCCTTAAGGCCTTTGGGTGGGACTTTTGTTTACATTGGGTCGTCCTTGTGAATGCATTTGAAAAAAATGCCATCAGCATTGAAGCCATCACTTTTCTTTTTTCCTTTTATTTTTTTTTTGGAGTGGATGGCCGGGGGGGGGGGGGGGGGGGGGGGGGGGGGGGGGGGGGGGGGGACAGAGTGCAGAGTGCATATAGTAGCAAAGTTGTCTTCCAGTCATTGCCTATAGTGACTAGCAAACATGTGCAATCTTACTGTACAGGAGTCAGGTTTTTAGAGAGAAGAGGTTTTTTTTTCTGTTATATAGATACATTTCTCCTATTTATATACATTGAAAATCATCACCATTGTTTTGTTTTTTCTTTTGAGCATATTAGTTCCTGTATTGTCTTCCAGTTCCACCCCATGCAGTGTCTGCTGAGTGTCTTTGCAATCTTGTTAGGTAATCCTGGCCTTTTTAAAAAATTTTTGATGACATTTTATATGAAAAGAGCAGTTGATTGCCCCTGCATCAGTGTTAAAGCTCTTTGCTAACATTACTCCTTTTCAACCTCTTACTCCTATCACCCTCTTCCTTTGAGTTGTGGTAGATCAACCACCGCATAACATTTGGTAGAGGTAATTGACTCAAATTAATTCTTGTTTGGTCTGAGTCTGTTGTACTTTTCTGATGATGTCAGTTTTTGTGTGGTGTTGTAGAGGTTGTGTATTGTGCAATTGTTCTTTCCAATGTTTTTTTTGTCTGCCTCTGTCAGTCTAATAGAACTAAGACCTTGTATATTTGGCTATGCTATGATAATAGAACTAAGGCCCTGTGTGGTTGGAAATGCTACGATAATAGAACTAAGGCCCTGTGTAGTTGGATAGTAGTAGTAGAGTAGAATCCGGTTATAAGAAAGTTGAGGAGAATTTTTTTGTTGTTTCTTATAACGAGTTTTCTTACAGCTGAGGTTTCCTATAATCGAGAGTTCTAAAAAATTTTTTTAAAAGTGTTTCTAATATTCGAGTTTTTGTTTTTGCTTTGGTTCTCTTTTTCTCAGCACGTTCTGTAATTTGTTGTGTGTGTACGTCAGTGTTAGAGAGAGAGAGAGAGAGAGAGAGAGAGAGAGAGACACACACACACACACACACATACACAGAGACACGGAGATAGACAAAGAGAGTCACAGAGAGAGAGAGAGAGAGAGAGAGAGAGAGAGGCTCTTTGGTTTGATTTTGCAAGTAAACTTGGCCTGTGACATAAAACTTCAAGTGTGTTTTCTTTTTCTTATCACTCTCTCTCTCTCTCTCTCTCTCTCTCTCTCACACACACACACACACACACACACACACACACGCGCACACATAAACACGATAGACGAGTAAAAATGCGACAAAGGAGAGCATAGATTTATTCTTGGAGCCATTGGCCGTCAAGACAGAGAGAAAGAGGGATCAACATTTTCGTTTGTGTATGATGTGGTGAGAGAGAGAGAGAGAGAGAGAGAGAGAGAGAGATTTTTAGAACGCAACGGTAAATAGTTAAAGTCAACATAATCGTAAGGAAATTTCCCAATATTAACAAATGCACCTATAAATAAATGAATCACTTATTCTCGGACGAGTCCTCAGTCCAAAAGGTGTTTTAAACATAAACCATAACACACCAAGGCGCCACTAACGTCATCGTCGCTTTGCGACGGACATCCATGATGGTGTGTGTGTGTGTGTGTGTGTGCTTCCACATATGCAAGTACATGTATATATTCTTGATTTTAACAAGAATGCATATAAATATGTTACTATATGTTGTGTCTGGGATTGCATCAGAGACAATACTATATCATGCACTACAAAAGATTTATTTCAAACCTTGTGTAGAGAATCGTTGGTAGGTGGGTCCTCTAGGGGAAGGACTTGGAATAATTTCTCTATGAGAATTATCTTACATTTCACCTACACTCTCTCTCTTACTAGTGGTGGAAGGAGCAACTTTCCGGTACTAGTCATCGAAGAAATTTTATTTGTTCCGGGTATTGATAAAATACAGAAGAATGGCTCTGAGATAATTTTCCTTAGGCTTGTACTCTTAATTAAGAGTACTTATAGCTCTGAGATACAGAATTGAAGAGAGAAGTTCAAACATTCAAACATTCGATTGAACAACAGGGAACTAACACAAGTTAAGTGCACTTTCACACATCAACTTTTATTACTTACACATAGATAAGAAATGGCGCATCACGTCCATAGACTGAGTTTCAGTTCTCAGTGGACTACCACAATGAGGGGCCCTTCCTCACTCCTACTTTACTCGCTTGCACTCTGTGCAGCAAGCTTAAGTTGGCATACAGGGGTCTGTCTAAGTTACACTGAATGTATATGGTTATTATACATCCACCCTGCTTGTGAATACCCAGTATTGTAGCCAGGGTGGTACTCATAGACAGGTTCTCACTGTTTCATCATAAAGTGAGGGTAAAGGGTCTGATGGGTTTGAGTCCAGACTGCCCCACTGGTGTAGATTTGTTGTCTGGTGTGTCACCCTGGTTTCTGGCGAAGTCCCAGCTTCTGGTTCAGCTGTAATGTGCAGCGTGACCAGGATCCCAGTTTTTTTTCCTGGGAATGAACAGGGAATGACTTGAGATCAAGGAGTTTACCAAGAATGGACTAGGCCTTCTCTGTCCCTTTGTCTTCCTCTGCTCTTGTCTACAGGCAGTCCTGAGGGGTCAGTCAAGTTGCGCCTGTGTGTGCCTAGTATATGAATCTCTGGCTTGCCGAATCAAATTGAGACGACCTGTCATTTACCGATCAGGGGTGAGAGGGGAGGGATTTAGTCTTGTCACCAATCGCCTGGGAAATCGTTTGAACCTAATCAGCATGGGATAATTTTATGCGTCCGCATAGGTGTCTGCGAGCACATGTAGGTGTCTGCGAGGACGGGGACCGTAGGTATGAAAGGGGGGGGGGGGGGGGGGGGGGGGGCAGGAAGTGGTGGTGTCGGTGGAGAAGCGCGGCAACATGCCTTTGTGTCGCGGGATAGAGGGGGAGGAGGAGGGGGGGGTGTGTGTGTGTTTGAGATGGGCTATTGTTAGAACGCACATCCCACGCCGCGTAGTATCGCACAGCATGGGGAGGGAGGGTTGAGAGGGGGAAAGGGAGGTAGGCTGCTAAGCACGAAAGGCGGCACGTATTTACCGTGATGCAATTTTTTTCCTGTGTCATAGATCGTGTCAGTCGGGCCTTTCGCACGGTCCTAAGCAAGAAAGGGGGGGGGGGGGGGGGGGGGGGGGGGGGGGTGGGCATAGATTTGAAATCTATTCTTTGGTTTGGTGTTTTGGTGGGACTGATCGGATGGTGTTGTCAAGCGTCACGTCACACTACGCTTCCCAAGTAGACAAAGGAATCTACTTCCCTGATGGGCTCGCCTCCAACTGTGACTGGGCTGCTGCCTGTGGTGTTGATCTTCATCAGCTCGGTCTTCTTCTTGTTTATTTTGAGCCCTGTTCCTGCTGATGTTGTCTCAAGGCGGGTAGTCATGTTCTGCATCTGTCTGTGACTGTGGGAGAGGAGTGCCAGGTCGTCAGCAAAGTGAAGGTCATCTAGCTGCGTCCAGAGTGTCCATTGTATCCTGTTGTTCCCGCCTGTTGTTCTGGTCTTCATGATCCAGTCGATGACCAGGAGGAAGAGGAAAGGTGACAACAGACATCCCTGGCGCACTCCTGTCTTCACCTCAAAACCGTCTGACAACTGGCCTGCATGAGCCACCCTGCAGTTCATGTCCTGATACGTGCATCGTATGAGAGAGGTGATCTTCTCTGGTATTCCATAGTGCCTCAGTAGCTTCCGTAGTATCTATCTACACTGTCAAAGGCCTTTTCATAGTCAATGACGTTGATGTAAAGGGGTGAGTTCCACTCCAAGGACTGCTCGATGATGATCCTGAGGCTGGCGGTAGGAACTGTTTTATAATTTGTCATCGGAACAGAACATGGAAGTTTGAAAGAGAGAGAGAGAGAGAGAGTGTGTGTGTGTGCGCGCGCGCACGCGCACCCACACAAGTATTTATGAGCAGTATTTAACAGCGCTTAGCGATATTCTGAACTGGACTTAACAGGTACTCATAAGTTGTAGGCTATTACATATGATGCTCGTCAAATGAGAAATGAACGAATGAATACGAACATAGCACGTGATTCCTTGATTATTTATCAAGCTTTTCACATACGTGCACATGCACGAGAAACAAAGACAGAGAGAGAGAGAGGGAGGGAGTGATGGAGAGAGGGGGGAGAGAGTGTGTGTGTGTGGGAAAGAGAGAGAGAGAGAGGGGGGGGGGGGGGGAGAGGAGGGGAGTGATGGAGAGAGGGGGAGAGAGTTTGTTGTGTGTGTGTGTGAGAGTGAGAGAGAGAGAGAGAGAGAGAGAGAAATGGCAGAGGGGTGGAGATAGTAGGCCTAACATAACATGCCTCGCTTGGACAAACCTTTGCAGAAGTTGATTGTCAGTGTCCTCATGTTCGCCTCCCTGTTTGTTTTTTTTTTGCTGTAGCTGCAGGTCAGTTGTACTGCCCAAGAACTGATTTTTGTGTATTTGTCCCATTGTTTTACAATGTTGCACAGAGTAGCAAGAGGAATTTGAAATTCTTCAGCAATCGTCTTTTTCTTTTTCGGGTTTCTCTCCACAGCATCCAAATTTTTTTTTTTCGTTTCAGCGAAAAATTGCTTGTCTTTTGTGTTTGTCAGACATCTTCACTTTACATTGTACAAAGCCTTGCCTTGCATTGAACATACACTGGCATGAAGGGAGAAACAGCGATTTGTCTAGCTTACATCCGGATATCCCATCTCTTAGGCGACATCAAAGGGCCCACATCCTGTCCTGCCAATTCCTGTGACCTGCATCGTGGAATGTTTTTTTTTTCTTATATATATATATATATGTGTGTGTGTATGTATGTATGTATGTATATAGGTACGTGTAGGCCCACCGAGAAAATCTTTAGACAGCCGAGACTTTCTTACATCCGAGGAAAAGTTTCGCCAGGGTAAGCTAAACCTGTTTCTTACAAGCGAGTTTTCTTACAACCGAGTTTCTTACATCCGAGATATTTTCAGTAATGTTAAAGAATCCTTGCAGCAGGGAAAAAACATTTGATTTCTTATAGCCGAGTTTTCTTATAAGCGAGTTTCTTATAACCGGATTGTACTGTAGTAAGCCTCTGTCGGTCATAGCTGACCATGGATAGAGTATACCCGACCTATGATTTAACAACTGTCCAGGCGTCTGCTCGACCCGAGCAGCGTCATCTGTGGCTGTAGAGACCGATGCGAGAGTTGCAGCCTCTGTTGCAGCGGTCACATCTGTATGTTGGCACTTGTTTGTTGTTGTCATCCCCTTTCTGTGGGCTTGCTTTTCTGCTGCAGCAGCTCTCAGTTTGTCTTCGCCAATCTGCAGCTGTTTTCTCGAGTGTGCTTTTCCAGCTGTTGCGGTCTGCTGCGAGGTCCTCCCAGGATGCAGTGTTGATCTCAAGCGCCTTCATGTCTCTTTTGCAAACATCTTTGTATCTCAGTTGTGGGCGGCCAATGCCGAGTATGCGCCAGAGGCTTCTGAGGTGGAAGGATTTGAGCC